>KE154207.1:55646-67043 GCA_000411075.1 Sisymbrium irio | reverse complement strand
AAGAAGCTGAAGGGTCCTGCTCCTCCGGTTCCCGAGTCAAGGGGAAAAATTCACATTGTGAAGATTGATGACTCGAGGAACATGTCTCGTAGCCAGGGGCACTGTGTGGACCTCGTCTCGAAGATCATAGAGCCATTGTTTGATTCGTATGTTGAGGGATCTCCGTTCCCTCCGAGGGCGTATGCTGACTACGCTTAGTGCTCTGTTCGGGTAAGTATTATGTTCCCGATTTAGTTATGTTTTTTAGTTGCTTAATGTTTACGTCGTTTTATTGCTTTTTTCTTTGGATTTTGTAGCTCATGACCATGTTCAACAAGATAGTTGATGAGTACGAGGCTGGGATCCAAAGGGCCGAGAACTTTGAGACGAGTGCGAAGAACGAAAGGTATCGCGAAAAGAGGCAGCACGACGCTCTGATCAGCAGTCACGAGAAGAAGGTGAGGGATCTCGGCAAAGAGGTTGCCGGTGAAAAAGAAGAGGAAAACCGCACTGCCTCTCGTGCTGCTCGTCTTTGCAGTGAGAAAGAGAAGCTCGAGACTCGGGTGAGGGATTTAGGGTGGCAGCTTGTGGAGAAGGATGCTGCTTTCAAGGCAAAGAACAGGAGAGTGTGGCAGGATGGATCCAGGGTAGCTTTAAAGATCCAATATTTTTGTCCTTCCGATTCTTCATTTAGTAGCTCTCATCCTCCGTCACTTGCAAGATCAAAGCATTGAAGTTGTTTGTTTGAAGATTGATGTATGTACTATGAGAACTACAAGACGATTTCTGTTCCAGTTGTGCTTAAGGGAGTTGAGAACGACTTGTTGTGGACTAGGACCACTAAGGCTGTGGTCACGGGAAGGGGCTTTGGATCCATCTTGAAAGCTCCAACACACCATATGTTAAGTCCAAGGAAGGAGAGGAGAAGGCTGCTTCAATGTAGGCTGAAGACTGGTTGTGTGATGACCAGGCTGTGGTTGCTGCTCTTTAAGGATCCTTGGTCATCTATGTTCTTGAATCTTACTCCTACTGTGAAGGAGTTAAGGAGTTGTGGAACTTTGAAGAATGTGTTTGGGAATGTCTCAAACCTGAAAAGGGTTTTTGAAGTCAAGAAAGTTATTAATGATCTCTCATAAGGACATGTGGGATTCAATGACTTCTTTGGAAAGTTTAGAAACTTGTGAGCAGAGCTTGAGATGCTGAGACCAGCTACTCTTGGTGCATCTACATTGAATGAAAGGAGAGAGGAAGACAAGGTCTTTGCTCTTTTCATGGTGTTGAATCATGTGTTTAATGATGTTATGAAACACATACTCAGAGTTGAGAAGCTGCCTAGTTTGGAAGAGGTCTGTGCTCAGATTCGAAAGGAGCAAGGTTCATTGGGCTTGTTTGAAAGCAAAGGAGGAGATATGGCTATGGCCAACAAAATAGAAGCAGCCACGGCTAACAAGTGGTCTTATGGTCGAGAAGAAAGGTGTTGGGGTCAAAACTCCCTCCGATGACTGATAGACCCAAAAATCTAGTATAAGGCCCGCGAATCCGTTCTGGGAAGGATACTGGAGTGCACGAAAACCCTTCGAGGATACAAACATCAAATGTGGTCGCCATTATCTCCCCTTGTATAAAATGGCAATCACAAAGTTCTTGAAAGGAAGTGTGTCGCCATTATCTCCCCTTGGCAAAAATGGCGACCACAAAATGCTTTACATGTTTCCCGGAAAAGTGTAGACTGAACCAGCGAGTTTTCGGATCATTTCGGTGTTTTTACCTTCAGAACATTGTTCATGTACTGTTCATTTTGAGAAAACCAGATCAAGACGAAATGGCGAGCACAGTAACTCAAACCAGACAAGATCGAATACGAACTGGATCCAGAAAGACTAAACGGCGACGTGCTGAAGAAGTTGGACCACTGAACGGGCCAAAGCCCATCAAAATATCTGAGTCAGCCAATTAAGGGACTTAGGGAAGACCCACATTAGTAGCAGCATCTCCCAGTACCCCCAAGACGTCCAATATATATAGGATAACATGTAATAGGTTTGATCTATCACATTCTGAATACTTAACCCCCATTAATTATAAATTTTGATTGTGTGAGTTTTGATGCTCACAGTTTGGCGTATTCTGTGGAGACTAGAAACTGAGAATGCAATGTCCGGAGAAGAATGAAACACCCGAGACGGAGACCAGATAGGAGGAAGGACTGCCCAGGAGGAAGCAGCGGCTTCAATAGTGGAGTTGAAGATGATGTTAGCTGCTCTCTTGGATTGCCAGGCCGAGCAGGAGAAGCTTAACAGCACGTTGACGAAGGAGCTGGAGGCTATCCGAGAAGGAAGCATACGAGGAAACTTCGGGGGGACCAGCTACCGGGGAAGAAACGCCCTTCGGTGGTTCAAATATTGATTCCGAGAGGAGATCACTTTGAACGTTCCTCTAACTATCCTAGACACCCTGCAGTGTTCGTCGAATTTCGTAATCCACAAAGAGGAAATTAAATATTTGGCATGAAGTTCCGCCCTCCGAACCCGACAATCGAACCTACCTCTCAGCCAATGAACCTGCCAGTCAAAAGACATAGCGGGCGAAGGAGTATTGCAGTGATATTGTTGCTTCCATAAAAGCATATCAATGACGGGCGGACAAAGAGACAACTCCAAGACACACCATCATGATATATTAAGATCCCATCACGTTTGAGGAAAACTATGCTGAAGAGCTTAGCTAACCTCACGACGACCCGCTGGTGATAAAACTCTACATCAACAACTTTGAAGCCGCCACAGTTTTAGTGGGCACGGGAGCTTTGGTTGATATGATATTTCGAGAGACTCACCGAAGGATAGGTATCAATTTAGATGAGGTGAAGTCCCAACCGGTTTCGATAGCGGGATATCCTTAACTGGTCAGCACAAGTGGATTTACAAAAATCATGGAGTTCTCAGTGGCTAACCACCCCAAAATCTACAACATTACCGTGGGCACCCGGTTGATCAACTCTGTGCGGGCAATCCCATTCAACCAAATCTGGAACAGCACTCCCTTCACCAAAGCAAAAAGCAACGAAGGCTCAAAGCAACGAAAGACAAAGGGGTCAAAAGACAAAGCAATCTCAAAAGCAAATAAAAACTCAAGCAATCAAATGAAAATAAACTCAAAGACAGCGAGAGAAAAAATCAAACCAAGGAGAATATTATATTAAAGAGTCAAATCCCCCGGCCGGACTGGTATGGATTACAAAGATCCCAAAAGATACAAAGGCCTAAACCATCACAAATAAGAAAAGGAGAAAATACAAGTACATAAGACAAAAGGTGCGATCCTACTCAGAATCAACACCATCCTCACCAACAAGGTTGGAACCAGCCATATTCACAACCCCCACTTCTTCAGCCAAGTCCTCCACGGGATCACCACCAAAAGAGCATTCAGACACATAAGAATAGATCGGAGACACCATCAGATGCCCGGTGAGCTCCTCGTATGACCCAGAAAACCGGTCAGCCACCTCTCGCTCCTCTGCCATCCAAGTCTTTACGTTGGCCTCTTCTTGGTCAATGGTAGAGCCCTTACGAAGAGTCAATATCATGAGCAGGTTACCGGAGAACTCGTTGCAGTTTTGCTCCACTTCATTGATGTTAACTAATCCGGCAAGGGACTTCTTTACCGCCTCCATCCGAGTGGTGTACTTCTGGACCAGACTCCATCGTGCCTCATTGACGGCCTTCTTAATCCTCCTTTCGCAATGAAAGCAGTCCTTCTCGAGCTTCTCCTTAGCACTGGTTATTGGGGTCAAAACCCAATTTTCCGGGATTAACGACTAAAATGTTTAAGTATCGGGAAATTTTTTCGTATTTCGGAAAAATAGTGTGACTTAAAATATTTTTATCAATAACTTCGCGAAAAGTATACGAAAACCACTTTTGTATAATTTTGCGATAAACCCATAAAGTCAAGATTCATTGAGTTTTTCGTATCATGAATCGAATATTTCGACCAACTCACCTCCTCACCACTTCTGTCGAGCTGACGAGCTGATTTCCTCACTCCTTTAACCGATCTTATCAGCTCGGTCGTTTACCCCGACCTTTCAAGATGTCGATCTGGTTGGCAAATGCGAGAGAAGCGTCCCACAATCTTTTCCGAGCCGGAAGTCTCCTGCAACTGAAGCTCATCTCCCGGTCTTCCGTGTACCGAGTAATTACATTTTCTTTTCATCAGCTCGGCCTCCCAACACGTCTACTCCCAATGCCGAGCCGGTCGATGCTCGACGTACCCAAAATCCCTAGGAGGTACCGAGCAGGATAATATTTTTGTGAGGTGACAAGGCCGAGCCGGACAATCTTTCAGTAAGGTGAAGAGGCCGAGCCGGGCGATCATCTTGGTGAGGTGCAGAGGCCGAGCCGGATGATCATTTTGGTGAGGTGATGAGGCTGAGCCAGATGGAAAGGTCGACGATCCCACAACCAATCATGGAGCTGCACAAACCGCTCAACACCTGATGAGCTTCCTTCTGCACCGATCTTGACGATCACATCCTGTCTTCTCTCCTAACGCCGAGCTGGGAATCAAGCGTGCCATCTGCAACACACAAAGATGTCGAGCTCGACGGTCGGTACGATCAACTACCAAGCGTCATGGCCGGCTCGGCCAATTTTCCTCTCCCAAAATGGTGCCGAGCCAGACGTCACCATGCATGTCTTGATCTTCGTCTTTAGATCATTTTGTGAACTTATCGACGTTTTCGTAAACTTCCCGATATTTTGCCTAACTACGCGTTATTTCTCGAAAAAATCGTAACGTTTTTATCTATTAAAAATGGTAAAACGTTAGCTAAAAACAAACCGATAACTGAAGGGAAAAGGATGTGATTTGGCTGAGCCGACAAGAAGAGTCGCCTCAAGATTCACCACTTTAACGAGGATTTTGGGAATACAACTCGATCTCTGCATTTGTAACAATAAGTCATGGATGTTAAACACCTGATACTGAATACAACTCGATACTCCTAGTTTTCTATCTTCTTATTTCTCTATTTTCGCTTTCATTCCAAGATTATCGGTTCCTCACAATAACAATTACACAAATACATTGAGGTGAATTCTGGTTCCCACAGTTTAGCGCTAGAAGGAGGGTATACGAGAAAATATTTACTCTCGAAAGCGAAAACAAAAGATCAAACCCCATGGCAATTGATAAAGAAACTAACGGAGCAACCGTCTTAGGAAACACAGAGATCATGAGATTGAAAGAGATAGTTGCGAAAAAAATTATCAAACCCTAGAAATTTGGATTTCGACAAACAATATATTGATAGGATATTCTTTTGATTCCATCAGTATCATCGATTCATCGAGATAACTGAGGAGCATCGAGTTTTGCCACCATAGCTGTATCATCAAGACGAAAACATCCTTGTTCTCTGACACTCTGATACTTAATAATCCTGCGTGAATTAATTGGTTCACCAACTCAAAACATGAAAGAACCAGGGAAGCCGGTGGACAAGCTTGGTGACTAGTTCATGACTCGAAAATAAATCAAACAGTCAACAACGGCTCGAGATTAATGGTACAAGCCAGTAACAGCTTCTTCTCCCCAAGCTGATAAGAAGAGTGACTCCCCGAACGGATCGTGTTCTGTGATCTTCACCCGGCGTCTTCTCTCTTCAAGACCCCAGCTTGCAAGATGAAAAACAAAACTGTCCAAGAGCAGTAAGCTTCCCACCGGTGAAGAAAGATGTTTTCTCTCTCTCTCATCGAGATGATGATCTTTTCCTCTTCAACATCTGGAGCTCGTGGAAGCAATGCTCCGGAGCCAATGAATGGAGATGCACCTAAGTAATCTCTGTTTGTCTCCTTGATACCGATGACCGTCTGGTCTTCAAAATCCCGTTCCGTTAAAGAAGATTCACCCGAGAGGATATTTGTATTACTTTCATGAAGGTGATCACATTTTCTCCCCCATTCAGAGCTGATAAGAAGAAAATCTCCTGAACCGTAAGATCAATAAAAAGGAAAGATGCATAATACTGATCATCGTCTATAGCATTTGTCCGAAGCGGATCATCGTCTTCCATCACATTCCACAACAGGAATGATCTTATCAGCTCAGTAACCACATGGTCATGTAACACATGCTTGCCAACTCCTCCTATTTGATCGTCAATAATCTAAGTGTCATGTGATTTTTCCTGCATGGTTCATACGTTATTTACATCAACATTGTCGAAATAACAGTCAACATTGTCAAGCTAGTTATTGCATCAACATTGTCGAAATAACAGTCAACATTGTCAAGCTATTTCTTTCTCATCGAAAATCACTAACTAGAATAGACTTAGATAATACATGTCCGTCGTCTTTTACTACTCAGGAAGAAAATACCACTATCCATCAAAATTGATATTGGATCTGTACTCATCAAGTTATTCCTATTGTATAGCTCATCCATGTTGTCATTGACTACTCATTGACGCCTAAGACGACACTGCAACAAGGAGTTTTCTTTAACAAAAAGAAGAAGAAGTCAGAAGCTCCGCCAGTTCATGAGAGAAAACCCATACGCTTCTGGTTGGCAGATCCAGTCATGGTGGTTGATAATAGCCTTAACACCCCGAGCTGGTGAAGAAAGTGTCTCCAGCCGGTAAGGAGAGATTCACTGAGCCAATTATGTCTCTTTCTTGTAAAAGATATATCCCTTAAAATCCAGCTCGTGGTGAGTGAGATCAACAATACTGGAAGTTCGGTCAACATTATCTTCCAAGAAACTCTACGAATAAAGGATATCGACTTCTCGCAAGTTGAGCATTCTCCAAGACCCTTGACTGCGTTTATCGGAGAAACCTCTACCACTTTGGGAAATATTTGACTTCTTATCTTAGTAGACAGGGAGACCAAGGTCATCAACTTCGTAACAAGCTGACCCTCTTGTAATTTATAACGCCATTATGGGGATCCCTTGGATCAAATCAATGCGAGCTATCCCCTCTACTTACCATCCATGTCTGAAATTTCTGACAAAAAAATACATAAAAACCGTTTAGGGAAACCAAAAGGAATCCTGAGTTTGCTTCGAAGCGGAACACAAATTCCAGAAACTCTAGATCAGCGATAAAACTTCCTCCAAACAAAGAAAGACTAAATCATTGAAGCAATTTCCTGCGGAAGAAACTCCGAACAAAACTTTGGAGAAGGAGACATCACAGGAAGCTTCAGCAAAAGAGACCATACCATCAAGTCAGGAAGGTAGCACCTCCAAAACCGATCCTAAAGACAGAAAAAGATGCACCTGACCTGAGCAATCTAAAGCCCAGAATATGAAGTCTTAGACTCCATCCAGACTCCAAAAATACAAAAAATGTGCCATCAGATCGAGTCTTAACCTCAACGAATCGAGACGATGCCATAAAAAAAAAAGAAGTTTTTTCGGGGGAATGGAAGTGTATACATAACCGTTCCTACACTCGAAAAAAATGAATTTGAAACTCTAGTTTTTTAAAAAATCTCTGAAAACACGTACAAATATCATTTTCTCCGATAAACTCTGAGAAATCCTGAAACACACTCACCCAACAAACGATTTGCGCAAACTAACACTGTTTTGATCCTCTTAGATTCAAACATGTTCGTTGCTGGCCACAACACACAAACCCTTCTTTCATTGCCCTTTTTAGAAACCTAGCCAGTGCCCAGATCGGGAAACGGTTTAATCATATTTGTGCACGGATATAAATCAGCGCACTATATAAATGAGGGTGACGTATATCCCAGACGATGTTCTCAGGTTCCAAAGTAGTTAAAGAATTTGCACTGCCTTAATCATCACTACAAACTCAGCAACCTGATCATTGCCGACTCTGGTACATCAGTCATCAACATCTCTAAAACGCAAGCTAGAATACCACTAGACGAGATTATAAACGCAAATCAAACGTCGAATTACGGGGAGGTTAACCGTATAAACGCATCACCTAAACCAGAGAAACGCATAGCTTAGTCTCTGATACACTAACCTATCATATGCCCAACCATAAACACTTCTTAGCAGCGCTGGCACATCTTCAACTAAAACACAAATACATTTTTGTTTAAAAAAGCAAGACAGGAGTCTGCTGACGAAACATTGATGTTAAACGTGTCACAACTCTCACAACACGCTTCTAAGCATCATTGAAAACGGTAAGGAAATACGGGTGAGTAAGAACTTCCAACTAGTCTACTCTCATACAGCAAAATATTGGAACAAAAATAAGTATAACGCTTTTCAGCACGCTGGCAAACATGACCTAAGGAACATAAAAATGTTGTACATACTAACTTGTATCAGGCACTAAAACACATTCCATCAATAACGCATTATGATCTACGAGGAAGAAGGTTCACTTTCATCTTCTCTTGAGGCCGGTTCCGATAAATCCTCTTTTAAGGAGAAAGCCTTTGGAACCCGTTTTCTAAGAAACAATTTCCCCATGATGCTCCTTTTATAGAAACGAAAGGACCTATCTTTCGAGAAAACTACGTTATCACTTCTGACAAACATGGCCTCCTCCCCATAAAAGCGGGCTGCCCATTTTTTCTCCAGCTTATATAAGCTCGGGTGGCCCTTCCATCACCTCTAATCCGCCAAAACGAGAAATGAGCACCGGCTGGAGGTAGACCTCCATCTCTTCGAGTCCATCCTCACTAGACAAACGACAACTTTTGGCAGCGAAATCTCACCCTTGACAAATATCCTTTTTGACCTCGAGCCTTCATGTCTTTCACACCAAGCATCGGCTCGAGGTACGGACTATCACCTGAGGTTCAATCCCTCTGCCAAAAAAAAGTTACTTGGGACTACACATACAACAGTCATGAAATTTTTTGAAAAAGGAAATTTCGTTGATGACTTTCAACCCGAAATTTTCATAGATAACGTCTCCCTGAAACGTCTCCTAGAAACGTCTCTCAGTATCAACTCGAGTGACTCCACCCTTGGTAGGATGATCGGCTCGATTCAGCTTCACTTCAACACTAAGACTCCTCCAAATACTTAGCATATTTAGGAAAAACAGTTTTCTAGAGAAAACAAGGTTATTCGTCGAAAGAGAGTTGAGAATAGTCCTCTCTAACATCATAACCAGCTTGACCCGGCCAAGGTGCATACCAGCGTCCAGTTCGGCGGTCTTTGAATTCAAAACCATTGATCCAATACGAGATGGACGACTGGCTCGGCCTAACTTCTCAGAGATTGATCGATCGATCGGCCCGGCGTCAGGGCATGATAAACAAAATGGTCAATTCGGCCTCATAGCCTGACCATTCAGGTCTGACTCGGCCTCAAACTTTGGCAAATGTCGACAAACACAGTTGACTTAAACAATTTTTCGGGAGAGACTACTGAAAAGTTTTTCGAGATGAACATAAGTCAGTCTTCTGAAAACATAACTCGAACAGTTCTTGGGAGAGACTTCTAAAAAGTTCGTCAACAAGAAATACATTTGAGCTTTGAACGCCTAAAGCACACACTGGCATCCAGATCGACATCATTCAAGGTGGTAACTGTCGACCCAACATATATCACCTGTCCCGTCTCTGCATTCTCACCACATTTCTCTCTCGATTGTTAATATCGAAACATGGGGACAGGACAAGAAGGGCCGACTGGCTCAGAATTGTGTTCCTCCGGCTTGGCCAAAACTGCTCTGCCATTGTTTTCAAATGAAAACTTTTCAAAAACTTAGCGTGAACAGTTTTTTTCTAATAAGCTTCTACGAAAAACTTAACTGGAACAGTTTTTCGGGAAGATTACTACAAATACTTTTCAAAACTTAATGTGACCCGGCTTTCGGAAAAAACTTCTATGAAAGACTTAACCTGAAAAGTTTTTCGGGAAGACAATTACAATTTTTTTGAAAAAACTTAACCTGAACAGTTTTTCGGAAAAACCACTACGACAAACTAAACTTAAACACTTTTTCGGCTGAAGATGAAATGAGAATCTACCGGATCAGTATCAATACATCCGGCTCGGCATTCTCATTTCCTCTACCTCTCAATCATTTTCCCCGAGACACCAATATATGACATGGAGGATTGGCCAGCGAGGCATTACATCCCTCCAGTCCGGCGTTTCCTTTGTATTTTCGGAAAATCGCCAACGAGTCACGGTTGACATATCTGGCTTGGTGCCTTTTGGAGAACCAATCTTCAACATGATGCATTTCTGGCTCGGCATCATCATCAGCCGACTCGGCATTCCTCTCTTCCTCCTCTTTCGGCCATTCGTTCAGAGAACGCCGAGGAAGGATGAGAAGATTTAACCGGCGCGGCAGCCCTTCACCTCCTTCCCTCAGTCTTCTTCACCAGAACGTTGAGACACAACAGTAGATGTCGTCCAGCTCTACATTTTTGCTGACTGGCTTGACAAACTTCTCTTCCACACGTTTTAACATGAACAGTTTTTCGGTAACAATTTTCCATGGAAAACTTACTCTAAACAGTTTATCTGGAAACTCTAACGAAAACTTTCGAAAGACTTAACATGAACAGTTATTCAGAAACAATATTCAATTGTAAACTTAGCCTTAACTGTTTTTCTACAAAGATTTACGAAAAAATTTCGAAAAAGTTAACATGAACAGTTTTTCTGAAACAATGATCCATCAAAAACTTAGCCTAAACAGTTTTTCGGGAAACATTTACGAAAAAACTTAACATGAACATTTTTTCGAAAACAATTTTCCATAAAAAAACTTAGCCTAAACAGTTTATCGGGAAACTCTTACAAAAACTTTCGAAAAAATTAACATAAACAGTTTTTCGGAAACAAATTTCCTTGGAAAACTTAGCCTAAACAGTTTTTCTTGAAACTCTTACGAAAACTTTAAAAAAACTTAACATGAATAGTTTTTTGGAAACAATTTTCCATGAAAAACTTAGCCTAAACAGTGTTTCTGGAAACTCTTACGAAAAAATTTCGAAAAACTTACTATGAAGAGTTTTTCGAAAACAATTTTCCATGAACAACTTAGTTTAGAGAGTTTTTTATGGGAATCTCTTACGAAAACTTTCGAAAAGCTTAACATGAGCAGTTTTTTGGAAATAATTTTCCATCAAAAACATAGTCTAAACAGTTTTCCGGTAAACTCGTCTTGATGGGAGGACGGTTCAGATCGGGCTGGCCACTTGTCTTGATGATCGGCTCGGCAGAAAGAGAAGGGACAATCATACCGAGCTGTCCGATAGTCCGAGAAATCGCGACTTAGATCGATTCTTCGGGATATTCATACGAAAGTTGGTTTTCCGTACTTTTTCTGTAAAAACAGTTTAAATAAACTATTTTTCGAATATCGTTGTTTTTACCGAAAATATTCGAATATGGATACTTCTTTCGATATTTAAATATTTTAGTCGTTAATTCCGGAAATGTGGGTTT
>KE154207.1:21502-33019 GCA_000411075.1 Sisymbrium irio | reverse complement strand
CTAGCGGCTTGCATCTGGTAACTAGAATAGGCTGCTGTGGGTTCCTTTCAAGCTTAATCGCCTTTTAACATGAATTTTCCAGGTTTTAGACCACAATCTTAACCCAAACACACCTGAAAAACACTCAAACACACAAAAAGATAACTAAAATGCAAAGAACATAATATTTACAAAGGATATCAATGGGACTTCCTCCCAAGTGAGCTTGTTTAAAGTAACTAAGCTTGACTTCGTCACTGCTCTAAGCTGGAGTTGGTTCTGAGAGAGCAAGTGATCCTCCCTCATCAATATATTCATCAGCCAAGTAAGGCTTCATCCCCTGACTATTCACAATAAATTCTTCTCCAGCCTTGTTCAGCAAAACCAGTGCACTATAAGACCTCACTTCCTTGATCTTGAATGGGCCACTCCATCTTGATCTCAGTTTCCCAGGGAACATCTTGAGCCTTGCGTTGAAGAGCAGCACTTGATCTCCCTCATTAAAGTCCTTTGGAAGGATCTTCTTGTCATGGAAAGCCTTGGTCTTTTCCTTGTAGATCATAGAGCTTTCATAAGCATTAAGTCTGATCTCGTCTAACTCACTCAGCTGAATCAACCTTTTCTCATTTGCCTTGTACTCTAGTTCTACAGGCAGATGACAAGTCTTGCCATAGACAAAGTTGTTTGGAGTTTTTCTTAAAGGAGTTTTAAAGGATGTCATATATGTCCATAAAGCATCATCAAGCTTCACTGCACAATCCTTCCTTGTTACTCCCACGGTCTTCTCCAAAATGGCCTTGATTTGTCTATTAGAAACCTCAACTTGGCCACTTGTTGGGGATGGTAAGGTGTAGCTACCTTGTGCTTGACCCCATGTTTCCTCATTAATCCTTCAAAAACCTTATTGATAAAGTGGGATCCTCCATCACTTATGACTACCCTAGGGACACCAAATCTTGAAAATATTATGGTTTTAAACAATTTCAGCACAACTCTAGCATCATTGGTAAGACTAGCAATGGCTTCCACCCATTTGGAAACATAGTCTACAGCCACAAGTATATACTCATTCCCATAAGAAGATGGAAATGGTCACATGAAGTCAATGCCCCAAACGTTAAAAATCTCAACTTCAAGAATAGGGTTCTGAGGCATCTCATTCCTTTTGCTGATGTTTCCTTTCCTTTGGCAAGGATCACACTTATAAATCAAGCTGTGTGTGTCTTTCCAGAAACTTGGCCACAAAAATCCTGCTTGAAGCACCTTGGCAACTGTCTTGAAAGTAGCAAAATGACCCCCATAGGCTGAGCTGTGACAGTGCTTGAGTATTCCTTCCCCCTCTTCTTCAGCTACACACCTTCTGTAGAGTTGGTCCTTGCACAGACTATAGAGGTATGGGTCATCCTAGAAGAACCTAGTCACATCTTTGAATAACTTCTTCCTTGCATACCCATCCAGCCTCGAAGGTTCCTTTTCACAAGCAAGGTAGTTTACTATATCAGCATACCATGGAAATTTCTCCTCCATCTTCTCAGCATCTTCTAATTTTTTAGCTGTCTCCACAGCCTCAAACACTGCTCCAATAGCCATCAGCTGCTCCTCATGTAGGGCATCATTGATTGGGACTTGGTCTTCAACCTTTAATCTAGACAAGTGGTCAGCTACTCTATTCTCAACCTCTGGCATGTCTTTGATCTCCATATCAAATTCTTGTAACAGCAGAATCCACCCTTAGCCACCTTGGTTTGGCATCCTTCTTGGCTAAAAGGTATCTCAAAGTAGCATGGTCTGTGTAGACAATCACCTTCGAGCCCACAAGATATTTCCGGAACTACTTAAAGGCAAACACTATAGCAAGGAGTTCCTTCTCAGTTGTAGCACACTTCAATTTAGCATCATCAAGAGTTCTGCTTGCATAGTAGATCACATGAACCTTCTTGTCTCTCATTTGTCCCAGACTACATCACACATCAGTTCAAAAGGCAGGTCCCAATCTGGAGCTGGGACTATTGGTGCACTAATCAGCTCATCCTTCAACTTCTTGAAAGCTGTCAAACACTCCTCATCAACCTCAAATGGTGTCTCTTTGCAAAGGAGCCTTGTCAGGGCTCTTGCTATCTTGGAGAAAACCTTAATGAATCTTCTATATAAACCAGCATGTCCCAAAAAGCTTCTGATCCCCTTGACATTTGAGGGTGGCTCCAAGCTTGTCATCACCTCTATCTTTTTCCTGTCAACCTAAATCCCTTTCTCAGAGATCTTGTGCCCAAGCACAATTCCTTCCTTCACAATAAAGTGGCACTTCTCCCAGTTCAGCACCAGACTTGTCTCTTCACATCTCCTCAAAACCCTGCACAAGTTAGACAAACAAGTAGAGAAAGAGGAGCCATATACTGAAAATTTATCCACGAAGACTTCCATTATATTATCAGTTAGATCAGAGAAAATGGACATCATACATCTTTGGAAAGTAGTAGGAGCATTACACAAACCAATTGGCATCCTTTTATATGCAAAAGTTCCATAAGGGCAAGTGAATGTGGTTTTCTCTTTATCATTGGGATGAATGGGAATCTGAAAGAACCCTGAATAATCATCTAGAAAACAGTAGTATGGGTGGTTTACTAGCCTTTCTAACATATGATTAATGAATGGCAAAGCGAAATGATATTTTCTAGAAGCAGCATTCAATTTCCTATAATCAATGCACGTCATATGACTTGTGATGGTTCTAGTAGGAATAAACTCATCATTTTCATTCTTTACCACTGTAATCCCTCCTTTCTTAGGCACCACGTGGACATGGGAAATCCATGTCGAATTTGAGATGGAATAAATGATTCCTGCATGCAAGAGCTTCAGGATTTCCTTTTTTACTACTTCCTTAAGGTTATGGTTCAACCTCCTTTGAGGTTCTATGGATGACATCTGTTCATTCTCCAAATGAATCCTATGAATGCATAAACTAGGTGAGATACCTTTTATGTCATCTAAGGAATAACTTATTGGTTTTCTATATTTCCTCAGCTCTTGGACAAGCAGACAAACTTCTTCCTCATTGAGACTATCATTAACAATGACAAGATATGAGTCATTAGAGCCTAGAAAGACATACCTTAGCCTGGAAATGGTAACTTTGGTTCATATGGTGGAGGTTTAAAATCATTTTCCTTTGGAGCTGATGAAACATCTTTATCTTTAGCTGAACTTTCTTCAACACCTTTGGCCTTTCCTTTATAACCCCTCAGCTTCCGTGCAGACTCTTCCTCAACTGATTCCTCATTGTCAACTCCCAAATTTTTCTCAGAAATCAGATGTTCTAAATCCAAAGGATCCTCCCCCCCTTTTGGGTAGTGATTTATCTTCAATCACTGCTCTGGAAGGTAACTCCTTTCCACTTCTCAAAGTTATAGCATTGCCATATTCCTCTGGGTTTGGTTGAGGTTTCCCTTGTAGCTGTCCCATAAGCCTATTGGAGTTGGTAGTAACCTGAGCCATCTGGTTGTCTAGAGTTTTCAAATGCTGCTGAATGTTGTGCATCTCACTCTTCGTAGTGCTGAGTTCTATGGCTTATTTTCCTTGTCCCTCTAAGAGCTGGCTAAGCAGTGCATTGGTCTCATTCTGTTGGTGGGGCTGTGAAGAGCTACCTTGAGAATGATGTTGTTGCTGTCCTTGGTTGGCATAGAAAGGCTGTTGGTTGGTGTAAGATGGTCTAGGTTGGAAATTGCTTTGAGGAGCAAACTGGGGTTTCTGTTGAAAGTTCCCTTGTGGCTTTTGGGTTGGGTAAGTTTGATCATTAGGGTTCTCCACATTGGGATTTCTGTAAGAGAGGTTGTCGTTGGGCCTGAAGTTATTGTTGAATCCCGTTTGGAAGCCTTGGTTGCCATTGTAGTTTATCTCCTCTTGATCCTCTTGCTCCATCTCACTAGTGCACATTTGATAGCCTTGATTCTGATCAGAATCTCCTACCATGTGGACAGGTCTTTGAGTAGCTTGTAGCATACTCTCCATCTTCTCACAAAGAGCTAGTAGGACTTTCTCCCTTCCTTGAGTGTCACCACTGTCTCTGTTTGTTCTGTCATAGTCATCTTCATAAGCAGAGTTGCTTTGAGACAAATTCTCCATAAGTAACATCCGATCAGCTTCAGCAAGACCCAAAAAATTCCCATTGCTTGCAGTGTCAAGCATCATTCTATACTTTGGAAGAACTCCTATGTAGAGTGTAGTGAGAAGGCTTTCTTTGGAAAAGCCATGGTGAGGACACTGAAGAGTGTAGCCTTTGAACCTCTCCCAAGCTTCACCAAAATTCTCTGTTCATTTCTGAGCAACGCTTGATATCTCATTCCTCAGTCTAGCAGTCCTTGTGGTAGAGAGGAACTTATCCAAGAAGGCTTTCTTGCATTGATCCCAAGAGGTAATTGAGCCTTGTGGTAGACTCTTCTCCCAAAGATGGGCCTTGTCACCAAGAGAGAAAGGGAAGAGCCTTAGCTTGAATGCATCCTCAGAAACTCCATTAATCTTAACAGTCCCACATAACATGTCAAACTAATCCAAATGATCAAGTGGTTCCTCCATTGGTAAGCCATGGAATCTGTTACCTTGGATCATGTTTAGAAAGCTCCCCTTGATTTCAAAGTTGTTGTTTTCAATATTAGGAACTCTGATCCCACATCTATTGCCATAGATGTTTGGTGCATCTCACCAATTGCCCTGACTGGCCTTCCTTGAGCCCTCTGTCCTTGGCCCTGGTGGAGTTGATTATCTTCTGGCATGTCTTGTTACTACTCTTCAATGTCAGCAACAAATTTTTGCACCCTTCTGCCTCTTGAGATCTCTTTCTCCAATGCTCTAATGTCTGGAACTAGAGGATGTAAGTCTGAAGGTCCTCTACTCCTCAAATTCATAAACCAGGGCATGCAAGAAATGGAAAACACTAAAAAAAAGGTGTCAGTAATGACTTGATCTCAAACTGAAAACAATCACTAATGGTTCAAACAATCCCTAAGATGGCAACGGCACCAAATTGATAACATGAATGAATCAATTACTTGTTCACTACTCTTGTTCTCAATAAACCTTATCATTGTAGTGGAAAAGGTCTAATCAATACTTAAGGAGTTTGAACTCGCTAATGATTTAATTTACATCCTAATCCAAGTGCAAACAGATTGAAATAAGTTACTAGTAACCTAAATAAGATAATAAAACAGAATAAAAAGAGATTAACAAAAATTTCAATTGAAACAAGGCAAAAACAGAGCAAATTCAGAAAATTAAAGGCATTAGACCCATGTGTTAATGTCAAGGATAAAGGAATGATCAATCAATGATTAGAGAATGCCAAGCAAGATAATTGAAAACAGTCCTAACATCAATTGAACAAATCTATACTAATCAAGTTCTAACCATCAATTCTCCTTGGATCAAAACAAGATTAACATGCATAAAGAACCATCCTTTATTACGAACTAAACATCCTAACATCAATCTTCATTGGTTAGCATGCAAACCTCTCTAATGTATTGGTTCAGCAAATTCATCAAACACTTGTGGTGCAAATAAAATCCTAGGATCTAGAAACAAAGATTTTAGCTTCATTCAAGCATAGAGATTAATCAAAAAAGAAGGAAATGGATAAACAAGCTTAACAAACCCTAATCATCTCTTAAACTTCCCTAATCAACCTAAACCATGAGTCTAGAAAGCAAAATACTCACGAATCTTTATGAAAATATACACAATCAAGTTTGAAGTATGCATAATCAATAGATTAGTAAAAATAAACTCAAGAAAGTGAAGATTGCAAAGATTAAAAGAAAAACTTCTCATTAAACTCGAACTATTACCCAAAGGTTTTAGGTTTAGCCACAAGGTCAAAGATGGATTTCTAAATAGGTTTTTTAAACTATTTATATTAAAAACCTAAATATTAGGTTAACCTAACAAATCTGGACATAACCAATGCTTAAGTGGGCTCAAAATACGCGGTCAACGCTGGTCAACTTTTCCATTAGATGCTCAAAAGGTCCCCAGCAGTCGGTGTTTAGCCGCTGGGACCAACCGCTGGCGGGTGTCTGGAGCTGCGTGCCTGTTAGACTCGCGATTCAATCGTTATAGTTACAATGGTGACCTTGAATAGACGATGGGAGAGGCTGCTAGCAGTCTCCTCTTGGCCACTTGCACCGACCGCTGTGAACTCATGGAGCGGCTTCTTCCACCGGTTAATCGCTCAAAAGCCCGTTCTGGTCGCTGTGATCACGCTGGCGGGTGCTTTCTGGCCGCTGGGGTGGACCGCTGGCAGCTCTTCACTTCCTTTCCAACCATCTTTGATGCCAAAACACTCCAAAATGTTCCATAATGGATATAACATCTCTCTGGCACCTCATTAGGACAAAAACACACAAATGCAACCTACAAATGTCTATATGCTATAAAAATGCACAAAAAGAACAAAAAAAAAGAAGTCTAAAACCATCTAAAATGCATGAACATCAATCGGTGCATCAGGCCTTTAGAGCTTTCCGGCTACAGCGAGGCCTATAACCATAATATGCAGCATGCTCTCCAGAAGACAACTGCTCATCTTTTATTATGGCACCTTCCAGATCAACGAAAAAATGATCCTCGCCTTTTAACCGATGAAACCATCCTACGGGAGGATCTACCCAATTAAAAGGGAATCGGTGATCTCGACCACTCCCAGAAGTGCTGTACTCGCCTTCGGGGACAGACTGAGCACCGCCTTCTCCCTTAGAAGGAAGCTGGTCGCCATTTTCTCTCTCGAAGGGAACCTGTTTTCCATTTTCTCCCCCAGAGGGAAGCTGCTCGCCATTTCCTCCCCATGAAGGAAGCTGGTCACTATTTACTTCCTCAGAAAAGGAGTGGTCGCCATCTCCATCACTGCCAGGAGCATGGTTGCCATATTCAGAGAGAAGGGGAGCGTCGTTCAGATTGGCGTGCTCGCAATTTTCAATAGGGGAGTGAAAGCTATCATCCACCGAGACCATGAACTGGTCGCCATAATACCTACTCATTTCATCCATCCAAGTCTAATCCTTGCCTGAATCATAGTCTTCGGGAAGAAAAAATTCCCCATACTCCTCGGCATTCGGAGGACTAATATCGTTCTCACAAGCATCAAAAGAAATCCCAGGAGTTCTAGGAACATTTCTAAAAGGGCTGGCCATAACCAAAAAGAAGATTTTTGCTGAAACAAAAAAAAAATAACAAGGAGCGAGATAGAGAGTATAGAGAGGTTAGAGAAAAAACCTTTCAAATATAGGGAGATTAGAGAGAGTAAAGAAAGTATGAAAATTTTCATCATTAGTCAATTATGCTAAGTCCGCAGCCACGCGTATAGTTTCGCTGAATCAGCTGCCACATGTCATTTTTTATTTTTCTTTAAAACCACAAAATTTGGTTTTTAGCCAAAACCGTAAAATTTGTTATTAGCCATAACTGAAATATTTTGGTTTTTAGCCAAAACCGTAAAATCTCGTTTTTTGCTTGAACCACAAAATCACATTTTCTCGCAGAAACTGCAAAATAATGTTTCTCACCAAAACATAAATTTTTTTTTCATTAAACAGACAAAATCACCAAATCTGCATAATCTCTTGTTTCTGCCAAAACTGCAAAATCTTTTTTTTTATGCAAAACGAGATTTTGCGGTTTTGGCTAAAAACGAGGTTTTATGATTTTAAAGAAAAAACACTTATGAGCCATTTTGGTTTTGACAAAACTCTTAAGACCTTGGATGATAACTTTTAGTGGTCAAGGATTCTGAAATATGCAAACGATCCAAGGCAAATGCACAATCCACATGCAAGTCCAGCTTCTTTTTTTTTTTAAATAAAATTTGGGGGAATAGGAGTGTATACATGACTTTATATTTTATTGGCCAAACATGAAAAAATGTGTTAGAACAAATATTTGGGGGAGTAGGAGTATATACATGTGGTAAAATCGGTTCAGTGCAAAACCACAGCCCAATTTCTTATTATTTCAAAATGAATTTTTATTCTTCGGAACATTTTCGCATTACGCAAAGTTTTATTCATAACGCTTTGCGCAAATCTATATAACATTACAAATCCATTTTGGATTTCACTATGTTTATTGCTGCCTCCAACAAGACAAACTATCTATTGTCCTAGAAAGGAATTAACCGATGCTTAGAATGGGCTAGGATCGACTACATCCATGCATGGATAAATAGGGCTATTTAAGTTAACTCTAGGTATATCCTACCATTAATATTCGAAATGTATATCTCCGACAATTTTCTCAGATTTATTTTTGAGAGGAATACATTAGTCAAAAACGCTTGAAAGTCTTTAGCCATAAATTAAACACTTCAACCCGGTAAGCGCTGCCCAGGCAAACTGGTTTTCAAAATCTCAGAAGCATCATATAGAATACCATTAGATGAGATTTTAAAGTGTTTCAAACATTAGAAAATAGGATGGGTATGTCGATGCATCGTGCATTGCAGTCTTTAACTATCTATGTATGCTATTCTATCGAAATCCAGTAAAAACGTTTCTCAGCACGCTGGTTCATCAATTATCCAACTCAAAATTCAAGTAGAATTTTTTGTGCACAACAACAAGAAGCTAAATCTTGTTCCACTCACACCATCCGAGGTGTATGAACTTCAGAAGTCCATGGACAAAGGGTCCAAGACCAATAAACTCAGTAAGACCAACCTGTACATATCACCGAGAAAAATTCTTAAATCTTTAGAAATGAACACGCAGGTGGTACTAATGGTCTTTAGAGAAGGGTATCTTGCAGGAAATGATGAAGCCAACTATTCAGAAGGAGTCAAGAAGCTTTTTGAGCAGTTCAAGGATATCTTCCCTGATGAGTTACCAACCGGCCTACCACCTATCCGAGGCATTGAGCATCAGATTGACCTGATTCCTGGAGCTGTACTACCAAATTGGCCAGCTTATAAAGTCAACCCGGAGGAAGCTAAGGAGTTGGAGAAACAAGTCCAGGAGCTGATGAAACAAGGCTACATCCGAGAAAGCCTTATCCCATGCGCAGTTCCAGTTCTCTTGGTACCCAAGAAAGATGGAACCTGGCGGATTTGTGTAGATTGTCGAGCCATAAACAATGTCACAGTCAAATATCGACATCCCATTCCGAGACTGGACGACATGTTAGATGAGCTAAGTGGTGCCACTAATTTGCTAAGATTGACCTTAAGAGTGGTTATCACCAGGTTAGGATGAAGGAAGGTGATGAATGGAAGACATCATTCAAGACAAAGAGAGGGCTCTATGAATGGCTAGGCATGCTGTTTCGTCTCACCAATGCACCAAGCACCTTCATGCGGCTCATGAACCATGTTTTAAGAGCCTACATCTTGGTTGTGGCTAGGCATGCCGTATGCTTGTGGTTGTATACTTTGATGATATCTTGGTTTACATCACTTGCTTAGAAGACCATATAGCACATCTTGGGAAAGGTTTAGAGGTCTTGTGGTTGGATCACCTCTATGCTAACCTAAAGAAGTGTTTCTTCTGTACTGATCAATTGGTGTTTCTAGGCTTTGTTGTTAGTTGAGGTTTGAAAGTAGATGAGGAGGAGATCAAGGCTATTCAGGAATGGCCCACTCCCACATCCATTGGTCATGTCTGGAGTTTTCACGGTTTAGCCAGTTTCTACAGACGGTTTGTGAAAGACTTCCGCACCATTGTTGCCCCACTGACCTTGGTAATCAAGAAAGATGTTTCTTTCACCTGGGGGCAGAGCCAAGAAGCAGCTTTCAAGAAGCTGAAAGACCGCCTTACCAATGCACCAGTTTTATGCTTACCTAACTCAGACAAAATTTTTGAAGTTGAATGTGATGCATCAGGTACATGCATTGGAGAAGTGCTAGCTCAAGGAGGAAAACTAGTTGCCTTCTTCAGTGAGAAGTTACATGGAGCCACCCTCAACTATCCAACCTATGATAAGGAGCTGTACGCCTTGGTGAGATCGTTGGAGAGATGGCAACACTATTTGCTCAGTAAAGAGTTTGTGATACACACGGACCATGAGACACTCAAGTACCTAAGGGCCCAGACGAACCTGAAGAAGAGGCATTCAAGATGGCTTGAGTTCGTGGAGACATTTCTGTATGTGATCAAGTACAAGAAAGGCAAAGAGAACATTGTAGCTGATGCCCTATCTCACAGACATGCCTTAATCTCAACTATGGAGGCCAAGATCCAGAATTTGGAGAACTATACAAGCAACTATGGGTTTTGAGCATCTCAAAGAACTCTATGCTGATGATCCATAATTTGGAGAACTATACAAGCAATGCACTAACGGAGCCATGGGTCCTTAGTACAAACATGATGGTTTTCTTTTCAGGGACAAGAGGCTTTGCAATCCCCAAAGTTCAATGCGTGAACTAATCCTAGGAGAGGCGCATGGAGGCGGCCTTATGGGACATTTCAGAATGAACAAAACCCGAAGCATACTGGAAGAGCACTTCTTTTAGCCACACCAAAGAAGAAATGTGGAACGATTCTGTTCCAAGTGTACCACCTGTCTAAGTGCAAAGTCCAGGTCACATCCTCACGGTCTTTACACTCCCTTACCAATTCCTGATATGCCTTGGGTAGATTTGTCTATGGATTTTGTTGTAGGATTACCCCAGATAAGGCACAATGATTCGGTTTTTGTAGTGCTGGACAGGGTCAGCAAGATGGCACACTTCATTGCATGCAACAAGACCAATGACGACACACAAATAGCTGATATTTTCTTCAAGGAGGTAGTGGGACTACATGGTTTACCCCGGACTATTATATCATACCGAGATCCAAAATTCCTAAGCCACTTTTGGAGGACCCTGTGGAGGAAGTTAAGAACCAAGCTGCTATTTTCAACATCATGCCACCCCCAGACAGATGGCAGACTGAGGCAACCTACCGTACTTTAGGCACTCTTTCAAGAGCTACAGTCGGTAACAATATGAATAATTGGCTTGATTGCCTTCCTTACATTGAATTTGCTTATAACCGTGTGACACACTCTACTACTAATCTATATCCTTTTGAGGTTGTGTATTGTTTTAAGCCGTAGACTCCTTTAGACATGGCACCGATTACATTGCCACTCAAGAATCAGACCAGTCAAGATGGGGTAGCCAAGGCCGAGCTATTTAAGAAGTTATACCAAAAGGCCAAGGAGAACATGGAGAAAAGGAATGAGAGGACAAAACAGAGGTCAGACCGGAACAGTAAGGAACTTCTACTGGAACCAGGAGACTGTGTTTGGGTCCACATGAGAGAATTCCGGTTCCAAGACATGAGGAAGGGCAAAGAGGCATTGGTCCCTATCAAGTCATCAAGAAGATTAATGACAATGCTTATGAACTAGACCTCAATGGTGAGTTTAAATTCATCAATGAAGCCGTGAAGACCATCCCGGCAATGAGATCCCGGCCTATAACCAGATCAGGCGCCAAAACACTTCAACAAAACATCAATGAAGTCGTGGAGAACTTAATGGCAACTCCAAGAACTCAGCATCTGC
>KE154207.1:8918-19186 GCA_000411075.1 Sisymbrium irio | reverse complement strand
CCGTTGTGACATGGACGTCCGGCTCGGCCGTTTGGACATGGACGTCAGGCTCGGCCGTTTGGACATGGACGTCCGGCTTAGCATTTGGACATGGACGTCCTGCTCAGCATTTGGACATGGACGTCGGGCTCGACAGATTTTGGGGACGAAGATGGCGCCAAACCGGCTGTTGATCTTGACTATCATCGTCCGGTTCGGCCAAGACCGAGACATCATTTCATGCCGAGCCGGCCGTCTCCTCCGATGGTTACTGTCCAGCTCGACATCTTCCTTTGTAGGATTGCTTCGTCGAGAACTTCGGTTTATGATAAGAAAAGTTCGGAGAATTGTGACTTTTATTGGTTTATCGAAAAATCATACAAAAAGTTGATTTTGTATTCTTTCTGTCAAACTATTTTTCTGTTTATCGTTACTTTTCAGAAATATGGAAAAAAATTTCCGATATTGAAACATTTGAACCGTAAATTCCGGAAATGTGTGTGTTTGACCCCAACTGATGACCTGACACCAAGGATTTGAACTTTTGCTATGTGATTTTGGTAGATAAAAGGATGGATCGAAGAGTCGCACTGAGGTTGCAAGGGGCCTCAGACATATCTGTCTCTTTTTTTTGCTTATATATGACACACCAAAGCCAAGAGCAGGAGTTTGATTTAGTTGGCTAAACCCACCAAGCAAATCGAGTTTGAGTTCACTTAAGAACAATAGACATTTTCTAAAAAATAACTTAGAAGAATAGTTGATTATTCTCAAATGTAAGCGTACAAGGGTTTTTCAATAGATGAGTTTTTCATGCAAGCAATTAAAGGAAAGACCTAGGAAATAGTTTGTGTGAAAGCATTTAAATTGCATGCAAAGAGTAAATTCGGATAAGGGAACTACAACGCATTTAATGCTGGCATGGCTGGCATATCGGGTTCTCCGCCGAGTATGCGCTGGTTTTGTCCCGTGCCGTACGATTGTAAGTTCTGGTCATCAACTCGTCGTGCTGGCTAAGTTCAAGAACTCACGTTCGATCTCTGTCTTAAGTCCATCTAGCCTTGTCTTGAACTTTTTCCCCTAATAAAATTCCAGCAGTCCGTGAAAGTGTGAACCTTTGAAGTTAACTCGATGCCGCAATACATGTACCGGGTACAATGTGAACCATCATCGATTACAAGAACCTCGGTTCGAACTAGTGCACTTATATTCGACCCATTCGACTATTCTTGATAATTCGGTCGTGAAAGAACAAGTTTGGGTCTAGAGAAAAGGTCTTTAGGTCGTGAAGTTAGCCTTAGGCTTGAATTTACACCCGTTGGGTCGAATTGGTACACGGTCGGGTCGAGCGATACGATCAGACGAAACAGTTTCATGATGGACCAACCTTTTGGATCGTGCAACCTCGATTCCACTTTGAGCATTCGACTTGTCTGGTCCCTTAGATCGGTCCATCTGGTCCTGGTTTCTCCTTTGCCCCAGCGGATCACTCCGTGCCCCATCCTCCAAGCTGTCGGATGAACTGTCCGAGCGATGTCCTTGATCCTTGCCCGAGCTGCTACCTAGATTCCTATCATTCCCTCTTTCTTGAAAAGGATTCGTCCACGAATCGGCAACATCAGGAACAAAAGGAGAGAGATCATTGACATTGAAACTAGATGAAATGTCATACTTACCTTTTAGGTAAAGTTGGTAACCGTTCTTAAGCATTTTCTTAACGATCTCAAATGGGCCATCGATTCTGGGTATTAACTTGGATTTCCTTTCTTCCGGAAACCTTTCTTCCCTCAAGTGAATCCAAACAAGATCACCTGGTTCAAAGGACACATCACGTTGGCTTTGTTGGTGTATTTCTCATAGGCCTTTGTTTTAGCATGGATTTTGGCCTTAACTTGTTCATGCAACTTCTTCACGGTTTCTGGCTTCTTGCGTCCATCTGTGCTAATCCTTTCACTCAAAGGTAAAGTTAGAAGATTAAGTGGGGACAGTGGATTACACCCATAGACAACTTTAAAATGGTGAATGCTTGGTGGCCAAATGCATGGAATGATTATAAGAAAATTCAACATGAGGCAGGTTTTCTTCCTAAGTGTTAAGATTCCTTTTAACCAACAATCTAAGTAATGCAGACAAAGTACGGTTCACTACTTCTGTTTGACTATCTATTTTTGAATGACAAGCGGTTGAAAACATCAACTGAGTTCCTAGACTAGACCAAAAAGTTTTCCAAAAGAAGCTTAAAAACTTAGTATCCCTATCAGACACAATTGTTCTAGGCATTCCATGAAGTCTACCTATTTCCCTAAAGAATAAGTCAGCTATATGCATGGCATCATCAGATTTTTGACAAGAGATAAAGTGTGCCATTTTCGAAAACCTATCAACAACCACGTAAATTGAATCTTTCCCTGCCTGGACCTAGGCAGTCCTAACACAAAGTCCATGGATATGTCGGTCCAGGGATGAGAAGGGATAGGAAGAGGGGAGTACAAACCTTGGGGCTGAGCCGTGGACTTAGCCTTTTTGCATAGAACACAACGGCTACATATTCTCTCGACGTCCTTAGATAGGCCCGGCGAGAAGAAATGGTCCTGCATAACCATGTAAGTCTTCCTTTCACCAAAGTGGGACATCAAGCGACCACCATGGGCTTCCCTAACAAATTTTTCACGCAAGGAACACTATGGAATACACAAACGGTTATCATAGAACAAATAACCATTAACTCGGTAATATTTTCCAAATGTAGTTCGATTAGTTTCCTCAATGGTTCTTTAAAATCCGGGTCAGCATAGTACAACTCCTTCATGAATTCAAAGCCAAGCAATTTCACTTCAAGGGTAGAGGGGAGAGTATACCTTCGGGATAGTGCGTCAGCCACTATGTTTTCCGTACCTTGTTTATACTTGATCACGTAAGGAAAGGTTTCAATGAACTCGACCCATCTGGTGTGTCTCTTGTTCAGCTTTTACTGTCCCTTAAGATGTTTCAGTGATTCATGATCGGTATGCATTACAAACTCCTTTGGCCATAAGTAGTGCTGCCAAGTCTGAAGGGCACTCACCAAAGCATATAGCTCCTTATCGTAGGTCGGATAGTTGAGTGTGGCACCACCAAGCTTCTCACTGAAGTAAGCCACTGATGTTTCTTTCCTGCATGAGAACAGCACCAATACCAATTCCTGAAGCATCGCATTCTATTTCAAGAGTTTTCAGAAAATCAGGAAGTATAAGAAGAGGGCCTTGAGTCAACTTCCTTCTCAGTTTAGAAGGCTTCTTCTTGTTCTTTACCCCATTTGAACCCAATGTGTTTCTTGACCACTTTTGTCAAAGGTGGTACTGAAGTCTCGGACGAACCGACGGTAAAACCCGGCCAGGCCGTGGAAACTCCTTACTTCACCAATGGTTTTGGGACTTGGCCAGTGCTTGATGGCCTTATCCTTTTCCTCGTCCACACGCAAAACATCTGCACCAACAATGAAACCTAAAAACACAAGGTTATCCATTCCAAAAGAACACTTTTTGAGATTGGTGTAAATACATTCCTTTCTAAGAACATCTAAGTCTAGTTTCAAATGAGTCTTATGATCTGAATGGTTCTTGCTATAGATCAGGAGGTCATCAAAATAAATGACCACAAAGTGTCCTATGTATGCTCTCAAAATGTGATTCATCAGACGCATGAAAGTACTAGGGGCATTAGTTTACCCGAAAGGCATCACTAACCACTCGTACATCCCTAGTTTAGTTTTAAAAGTGGTCTTCCACTCATCACCTTCTTTCATCATAATTTGGTGATAACCACTTTTCAAATCTATTATAGAGAACACTATAGAACCATGCATCTCATCTAGCATATCATTTAGCCTAGGGATCGGATATTGATACTTTATCGTGATGTTGTTGATTGCACGACAGTCCACACACATGCGCCATGATCCATCCTTCTTAGGCACCTATATGACCGGAACAGCACAAGGACTAAGAGTCTCACGAATGTATCCCTTGTCTATAAGTTTGTTGATTTGCACCTGAAGCTCTTTGGTCTCATCTCGATTTGTATGATGAGCTGGGCGGTTTGGAAGAGAAGCCCTGCGACCAGTTCAATCTAGTGTTCGATCCCTCTAATCACTGGTAACCCCTTTGAGTTCTCTTCAAGGAACACGTCCGCAAACTCCTGCAAAGCTCTTTTAACTCACTCAGGATTTCCGGTGCAAGATCAGAAGACACATTCAAAGTTTCTTTAAACACAAGTAAAATAAAAGAAGGTTGGGAACACGAGGATTTCTTAACCTATTTTGACATGATATAAAAGTTTGATTTCTTTGCAGAGGATGTGTCTGACTACTTATCTCACTCACGGTTCTTCCTCAGTTTGACTTGATCTTGATGTACCTCAAGCGGAGATAAGGGAGCAAGAGTGATCTTCTTTCCTTCATACTCAAAGGAATACCGGTTAGTGAATCCATCATGGATGGCCCGTTTGTCAACTGCCATGGTCGTCCAAGTAGGATGTGACTCGCATCCATAGGCAGGATATCACAAAGTATCTTATCTTGATACCATCCAATGGATAGTGGCACCAACACTTGTTTTGTGACTTGTTATTCTCCAGTTTCATTGAGCCATTCAAGCTTGAAGGGTCTGGGATGTAGCCGCGTCTCTAGTCTTAGTTGTCTGACAAGTTTAACACTAGCCACGTTAGTACAACTACATCCATCTATTATCAAGCTACATACCTTGTCTTTGATGAGGCATCTGGAGTGAAACAGGTTCTCTCGTTGTGCTTTCTCTTCTGGTTTGACTAAGGTGCTCAATGAACGTCTAGTGACTAAAAGGTGTACTCAATGTTTTCTTCATCGGTTTATTTATAAAAAATTGGTCTAGAGTCCTCAACTTCAATCTCGGACTCAACATCTCCATTATCCCGGATGATCATAACTCTTTGGTTTGGAAATTTGATGGTAAAGTCTCCCAACCCATGGCACTTGAAGCACCTGATGTCCGTGGCTCTGCTCGTCGACTCCACGGCTTTGTTCTTGTCAACACGAGGTGGAAAACTGTTAGTTTTGAAATCAGAAGAATTCTGAACGGGAGCTTTACCTTTATCAGCCAATGGTGGTCTAGGTTGAATTTGGAACGACGGCCTAGTATAAGGTTTTCTCTTGAGTTTCTGTTCCATCAGAATGGCCTTGTGTAGCATTTCCTCAATGCTCTCATACTCCTAAAGTTCCATGTGATCTTGTATATCTCGGTTTAAACCGCTAAGGAAGTGAGCCACGGTTGCTTCCGGGTCCTCACTAGTATGATCAGCCTTTATCATCAACACGTCAAATAGGTTTACCTTCTTTCGGTCAGATAGGTTTTCGCAGTCAAAAACCAGTTCAATCCTTCTTTACCAATCAAGGAAAGCATCCGGGTTTTTTTTTGCCGTGAAAAAGTGGGATCTTAATCTTAACTCCTCTTATTTTTTTATATGGTCTGCTTCTAGTATCCCTGGCAAAAGGATTGTCTGTTTGCCCTCCCCAGACAGGCTGTCTTTTAGCCGGTCTCCTCTGGCTATGTCCTGACGAAGAAATGTGTCCATCTTCATCCACTGATTTGGAATGCCCTTGGGTCCTTCTGGCTGGTCTGGTTTGTTGGTCCATTTGAATCCTATCTAGCTGTGCATGAATGTCTTCAATACCTACATTCATAAAATGCTTAAGTTCACTGGTTAGTGCTTTCATCTGAATACTAGATAACCCTCTTTGGTTGTTTCCTGATCTTTCTCCATCCATGTGTCCCATGTTGAAATTTTTTGAAAAGACTTAACAAAAAAATTAGAGAAAACACTCCTATCGTGTGTTTTAGATCCTCACCCACACAGCTCACAAGTTTGGTGGTAATCACACATTGAATTTTCAACAAGTTCGTAAGGAACCAAACCGATCCACAAGTTAAATCCAACCAACCAAATACTTGGTTCCTCGAGCGGTAAGAAACTTATAAAGGATCTTCGGGTTTGAATCCGATTTGACTATTCCCAAACTAGATTTCTCCTCAGTTACTGAGATTTCTACTCCACTTCTCCACCTAAGTATTCAAGAACCGAGTTCTTTTTTTTTGAATTGTTTTTTTTAAAGACTCGAAACCAAAGCCAATGAAGCAAGGAATAGCCCGGATTGATTTCAAGAAATAATAATAGAAGAAATATGATGGTGGATTTAGAATTACCAAATCAAAAATAACTTAGGTTGCGAGGGGCCTCATTCCTGTCTCTTGTTCTTTATTTGATATGAGGCACGAAGGCCAAGAGGAGGAGTTTGATTTAGTTGGCTAAACACACCAAACAAATCGAGTTTGAGTTCACTCAAGAACAAGAGAGATTCTCTCAAAAATAACTTAGAAAAAAATTGATTATTCTCAAATGTAAGCGTACAAGTGTTTTAAATAGATGAGTGTTGAATGCAAGCAACTAAAGGAATGACCTAGAAAATAGTTTGCATGAAAGCATTTAAATTGTATGCAAATAGTAAATTCGGATGCAGAAACCAAAACGCATTTAATGCTGGCGCGGCTGGCATATCGGGATCTCCTCCGAGTATGAATCTGGAAACGCGGGTTTTGGCCCGTGCCGTTCCCCCCACGGCACCATTTTTACTATTGGAAGTTCGATCATCAACTCGTCGTGCCGTGCTACGTCCAAGAACTCACGTTTGATCTCTGTCTTTACTCCATCTAGCCTTGTCTTGAAGTTTTTCCTGAAGAAAAGTCCATCAGTCCGTGAATGTGTGAACTTTTGAAGTTTAACCCGATGCCAAAGTACATGTCTTGGGTGCAAAGTGAACCATCATCGAGTAGAGGAACCTCGGTTTGAACAAGTGCACTTATATTCGACCCATTCGAGTCTTCTTGATAATTCGGTCATGAAAGAACAGGTTTGGGTCGACAGAAAATGATAGGAACCTGGGTAGCAGCTTGGGCCAAGACCGGGGATAGGGCACTGGCCGATCTGATGGGGCAAGAACCGGATGGACCGGGTTAAGGGACCAGACAAATCGAATGCTCCAAGTGGAACCGAGATTGCTCAATCCAAAATGTCGGTGCATCCTGAAGCTGATCCAACCGAAAGTACCGAGCGACCTGACCGCACAGCCGTATACAGATTCGACCCAACGGGTGGAAATTTGAACCTTCGGCTGACTCCACAACCTGAAGACGTTTTCTCTCGACCCAAACAAATTCTTTCACGTCCAAATTATCAAGAGGAATCGAATGGTTCAAGTAGAAGTGCTTTTGCTCGAGCCAAAGTTCCTGTTCTCGATGATGGCTGACTTTGTACCCGAGACATGTAATGCATCGTTGGGCTAAACTTCCAAGGAGATTATTTTCACGACCTGATCGACTTTTCCGCCAGGCAAAAATTCTTAAGAAGGAGATCGAACGTGAACTTTCAGACTTAGCACGGATGGATCAGTTTTTACCCGATCTTCCGATCGTGAGCATGGTGCAAAGGTTGGATCAGTATGGGCCAAACTCAGCGTGTCTACGTTCATAGTAGGTCACTCCTGCAAACCGCCGGGAAATGAAGAGTTATTTGACCAGTTTTTAATTTATAGTCTTTCTTTTTATTTTCCAATACATATTTTTCCTAGAACACATTTATTTCTTCTTCTTCCTCCTATTTGTATTTGCAAACTCAGTTTCAGTCAATCAATTGAAATTTCTTCTAAGTTATTTGAGAGAATCTCTCTTGTTCTTGACAGAACACTTTTGCTGAATTACTTGGTGGATTTAACCAACTATATCAATCTCTTCTCCCTTGGCTTCGATGCGTCATATCCGAACAAAAGAAGAACCGAGAATATCTGAGGGTCCCTCATAACCTCAGTGCCTCCACATCAAACTATCAAACTATCATTTGCTTGGTAATTCTCAATCGATCATCTTCTCATCTTCCATCTTCTTTCTTATTTTCTCTTGAAAATTAATCCAGGCTGCTCTTTTCTCCATTGGCTTTGGTTTCAAGTCTGAAAAAAAAAACAGACTTTTGAAAACCAAGGTGGAGAGGTGGAGGACAAATCCCACTAATTGAGGAGATATCCGGTTTGGAAGTAGTTAAAGTGATTTGTTTGGTTGGCTTGATCGTAACCTTGTGAAAAGAATTGGTCCTTCACGAACTTGTTGAGATTTCTCTGAGTGAATCACTAAACTTCCACACTATATTTCGTGTGAGCTGTGTGGGTAAGCACTAAACACAAGAGAGTAGAGTTTTTTCTCTAATTTTGTTTGTTAAGTTATTTCAGGAAGGATTTAATGGGTGACACTGATGGAGAAGGATCTGGAAACAACCAAGAAGGAGTATCTAGTATTCAAATAAGAGCACTAACCAGTGAACTTAAACATTTTATGAATCTAGGTATCGAGGACATTCATGCAAGGCTGAACAGGATCCAACAAGACCAACAAACAAGGCCTGCAAGGAGGAACCGCAGACAATCTAAATCGGTGGATTTAGATGAAGGACACTCTTCATCAGGACAAAGCCAAAGGAGACCAGCTAGAAGGCAACCAATCCGGGGTAGAACCGCGGACAACCCTTTCGCCAACAGAGAATCTCGAGGCAGACAAGATGACAACATTGGTGGACTCAAGCTTAAAATCCCATCTTTCCATGGGAAGAATGATCCTGATGCTTTCCTTGAGTGGGAGAGAAAGATTGAGCTTGTCTTCGACTGTCAAAACCTTTCAGACCGAAAGAAGGTAAAACTTACTGCCACAGAATTTTACGGTTATGCACTAACATGGTGGGATCAACTGGTGACCACTAGGAGCAGGTCAGGTGAAGAACCAGTCGCGGATTGGGACGAGCTGACTACCCTCATGCGCAAACGGTTTGTTCCGAGCCATTATATGAGATAACTGCATCAAAATCTTAGACGTCTGACCCAAGGAACCAAAAGCGTGGATCATTACTTTTAAGAAATGGAGGTCCTAATGATCAAGGCTGATACGTGTGAGGATCCTGAAGCTCCATGGCTAGGTTTCTTAGTGGATTGAACCGCGAAATACAGGACCGCATGACCTTTAAGAATATGAAATCATAGAGGAAATGCTCCACAAGGCCATCCTGGTGGAACAACAGGTCAAGAGAAAACCCTTTGCTAGGCCTTCGTACCAGACTCCATCCCAACCACCAATGGCCTTCGTAAGGTTCTCATTTCCAATCTTTCTGATGCTAAAACTAACAGTTTTCCTCCTCGTGTTGATAAAAATAAAGCTGTGGACACCACGAGCAGAGCTAGGGACATCAGGGTGTTTCAAATGTCAAGGATTGGGACACTTTGCTAACAAATGTCTAAACCAGCGTGTCATGATCATTGGTGACAATGGACACATCAAATCCGAGGACGAGTTGAAAGAATCAGGACCGGTCTTTGCCAAAGACCCAGACTAAGACGACGTTGAGTATCCGGCCCAAGGACATCTGTTAGTCACCAGGTGATCATTGATCACGTTGATCAAACCAGAGGAAAAAGCTTAACGGGAAAACCTGTTTCATTCCCGATGCCTCATCAAGGATAGGGTATGTAGTTTGATCATAGATGGAGGCAGTTGCACTAACATAGCTAGTGCTGAACTTGTCAGGAAACTTGGACTAGAGACACGCCCACATCCTCTAGCTTTCAAGCTGGAATGGCTCAACGAAACCGGAGAGCAACAAGTCACGGAACAAGTGCTGGTGCCATTATCCATACGACGATACTAGGATGAAATCCTATGCGACATTTTTCCCATGGACGCAAGTCACGTACTGCTTGGGCGACCTTGGCAGTTTGACAAACGGGCCATTCATGATCAATTCACAAACCGACATTCTTTGACTCCACTAGAGGTCCATCAAGACCAAGTTCAGCACAGGAAAAACCGGGAAACGGCCAAGCATTCAGACATGTCCACCAGTAAGACGTCCAAATTTTATATCAAGTCTAAGCAGGTTTATGGGAACCGAAATCTACCTTAATGTGAATAAGTAAAGATAATGTGAGGAACCGAGAATCTTGCGATGAGAACAATAATAAAACCGTAAAATAGATGAAAAAATAAGGCAAAGAGAAGAATGATTTTTATTGCTTAGCCTGAATGCTTGCTCCGAGATGTTCAGAATAATTCGAGATGGGTTACAATGAAAGAAATCGATCTCTATATATACAAGACATCCTAAGTCCTAAAACTAATAAACTTTCGATGTGGGAACTTAATGTTTCCTATTCCTTGTCGACTTTCCTTTCTTCTATCGGGAAAACT
>KE154206.1:91485-106991 GCA_000411075.1 Sisymbrium irio | reverse complement strand
CTGTTTTTATTTTAGTTTTTTTTTTTTTTTTTATTTGGTAAACAATAAAAGTGAAAATATAAGAAAAGACAATGGAAAGGTAGAAGATGTAATAAAGAAGATGAAAAGATGAGACAATGATAGAAAATAGAAAGATAGAAAGCCAAACTCAGAGTGTTGCTCTGATACCAAATGATGGAAACCTCGACACACTATATCACCGAGGAATCAATTACTCCAAAGATTGCACTCAGAGTTGGTTGAATTGGATAACCTTTGCATCCAAGAGACTGTGAAATCTCAAAGATCAAAGAATGTGGATTGATTGGCACACATATGTTGCCGAAATTTTTCTTTGATTCACTAGTTGATCGATTCTCTAGATATTACACACCAAAGAAGTCGACAGCTTGCTGGATATGACACACCAACAAGGAGTGGATTGAGAGATGGAATGAGAGAGACACACATATCTGTGAAAGGATCTATGATAAGTCATGATCAATGGATATTACACACCATTGTGGAAGACACTTTCAACAAAAAAAGTTTCAAAGATATCAAAAGAGTCTTATTATTTTTGTGGCACGAAATATTTTTATATAGAGTAAAAAATGTGTTGAAAATTCAATAAATATATTGGAAATATATATTGCTAAAGACTAGGCAAGACTTTATCCAAAATGTTGAACAACTCTTCAGTTTTGGTCAAAGTGAACTCTTCAGCTCCAAAAATCTGTGTCTAGCTTTTAGGCTTATCATGGGCTTCTAAAATGGTGAGAATAGCTTCATAATTCCCCAAGATAATCATCCAAATGGGCTAGATCGAATTGGATTCATGCATTTAAAGTCTTGATAGTAAAATTGGCTCTAACTTGAACTGGAGATCACTTGATTTGTAAATTCCATAACCCCTTTATATGAACTCTCTTTGATCTGATTATTCTTCTAGGAGCTTCATAATTAAGTTGAGCACATTCTCCAAGTGATTCCAAGTGCAGAAGTCTTGTGGTTAGAAAGTTATGATTCAAACACTGAACATATATCTTTACTGCTTCTTAGGTTCATATCACCTTTTAATCCTTAACTTTTCCCAATGTCATCTGTCTTTTCAAACTTTGATCATTTTTGTTTTGGCGACTCCCAAAAGAAATCAACAATAACTATTACCCATGGATATATAATTTGTTTCCTAAAGAAAAATAGAAATGAAAAAATCTTTAAAAGTAAGGATACATACTCCATATGATTCTCAGTATCATGGAATCTTTAAGTCGATTGTGGAAAGAAGCTCAAATGACAAACACAAGGACATTGGTTAACCATTCCGATCAGGGATACACCTACCTTGTTTTGAGAAAAGCATTGGCATCAGGCCCCAACTAATATAATTTTTTTAAATCTCCCATTTTTAAGAAAATCATTTCTAGTATAACAGTTACTACTTAGTGTATGGTTGTAGTTGGTTTCTACGTAGTGAAATCAGGTAATATAGTTTGCTATGATAAACTTAATTAGTATGTAACTCCCAACAAAATTTTATTAAAATAATTAATATATCTCATACACGTTTAATGATTATGTTAAAAGCTTATGTGTTAATTGAAACTTTAACAAATTTAACTCTAATCTTTAAGAGAACCACCATTTTAATTATAAACTTTAACAAATTCAATTTTCCTCTACTATAAATTAGACTTGTTTTTTTACTACAGATTATGATAATTCAGTGAAAATTTTCATAAAACCACAAAATATACTTACTTTTATGTTTTAGAATTAGTTGCAGGTGAAACATGAACAATTTTGTATTATTTAATTGAAACTATAATAAGTAAATTATATAAACAAAAATTACTTTTTGAACTGGCTTCAAACTCCCATAAATGTTCGCGCGACACTGATTTCGATGCACATGACAGTATATTAGAATATTATGGTTAGTGGTGCTTTGTAGACAATTCTTGAAAAGAAACATATATTCTTTCAGACCAATGTTGGTATCATGGTAATGAGGGATGACAGAAAAAAGATGAGATTTCACGCTAACCGAACAAGTTTCACACTATTACATGCAGAATTTAAGGCTTTAATTTTGAAAATAAAATATATGATCGATTTTCAACACTACCAAATAGTTTTTACTACATATTTCTCTAACTTATTTAAAATAATATATAATCTTGAGGATTGACTTTTCACGACGTACATATAAGAATTCACATATGGAAAGAGTTGTTTGCCCGATTTGCTATCAATCTTATTTTACGTACAAAGAATGTAAAGACAAACAAATTGACATACAATGTTAGAGTTTTTACCTCTAAATTTTTTCATACTGGTAACATAAAATTGGATTAAAAACTTTTTAAAACTTGTATTTTCTTAATGTATTGTCGACAAAAAATAAAGTTTTAAAGTTTGTAATATTTTAATAAAGCATAATGATCGAATTTCATAATATAAATAATAAAATATTTATATTTAATCTAATAAAGTTTTAAATACTAAAATAATTTAATATCTAGAATGTGTGATTATAATGGCTTTTATACTCCCGTCTTGTAATATCCGTCTTGTAGTATGGCCTTCGGCAGCCCAAGAATTAGGCCCACCAGAGAATTAGATCGTTTTTCTCGAATGGAGTTATGTTTCCATTTTTCCCTTCCTCGATCCTTCTTTCAACTCAGACAATCATTCAGTTTTGTTTCAGAAGGGAATACCGTGGCAACAAATGCTTCTGAAGTTCTTCTTCGGGAGTTTCCGGTTTATATTCTCATTCCGGTTATCGAGCCTCCGCTGAACGTCATAGGTATTTTTTTATCGAGCTTTAAACATTCAAGTCCGAAGCTATGGTCAGAATTTCTTTTAATTTGTTATCGAGCCTCTCCGATGTGTTTTAATTTGTTAATTAAATCGTTTTTTTGGCTTCAGAGAAATTCTTTTGAAGTCCGAAGCTATGGTCAGAATTAGTGAGTTGTCTGATGAATTGCTGATTAAGATATTGTCCTTTCTTCCGACAAAAGTTGCTGTCTCCACTAGCATTTTGTCGAAACGATGGGAGTTTCTTTGGATGTGGTTGTCTAACTCGAGTACAGTGGACATTGCTCAGAGGCTGAATGCAAGATGTTACGTTTTTTTCTTAACAGAAATCTGCCGTTGCATAGAGCTCCGGTCATAGAAAGCCTGAGTCTTGAATGTTTTAATCAATATTTTAAACCAGAAGAGGTCAAATTGTGGGTTCTATTTGCAGTTTCTCGCAGCCTACATGAGCTGGTGATTTCTTATTATTCTTGTCCGGAAGAGACTGACATATTGCCGAGTGGCTTGTATAACTGCAAATCCCTAGTGACCTTAAAACTTTGTGGAACGATTCTCGTGGGCGTTCCTCGTATGGTTTGTCTTCCTTGTCTGAAACTTTTGCTACTTGAAGAGGTGACATACTTGGATGAAGGTTCTCTTCAACGTCTTCTATCTATTTGCCCTATTCTTGAAGATCTATCGGTTACAGGATGTGATGATGACAATATGGGAAAGCACAGTGTTATCCTCCCGTCTTTGCGGAGATTAGTGATCGATATTACCAATATTAAGATAAATGTAGATGAGTTTGTGATAAATACTCCTTCTTTGAGGTATTTAAAACTTGAATATTATAGTAGCGATAGTCAGTACTGTTTGATTGAGAATATGCCTAAGCTGGAGGAGGCTTATCTAGATGTTTTCTTTCCTTATATCAAGAATCTTATCAGTTCATTCACAAATGTCAAGCGTCTTGCATTATGCAAAAACAATAGTTCCGAGGTAATCGACTTTTTTTTTTTTTTTAAATCAGTTGCAAGTCTTCATTCTCATTTTATAGAATCTATAGTTAATTATTTTAATATTATTCTGCAGGCTTTATATATTAATGGTTTTGTCTTCAACGAGCTTGAACATCTGAATTTATGTCTGTGACATGAGTATTCGTTGAATACCCTTGTCTGCCTGCTAAAAGTTTCTCCTAAATTACGAGTACTTGACTTGGGCCAAATAGAGGTAAGTTTGTTATTTTGTTTTGGCTAATGCAAACTATGGTTCTGACTTCTCAATCTAATTCGTCTGCTTGACCTCAGAGTCATGAGCAAGATGATTTTGTTGGTTGGAATCAACCAAATACTGTTCCGGAATGTATGTTGTCGAGTCTAGAGACTTTCAAATGGTCGGGATACTGGGGAAGACCACAAGAGAGAGATGTTGCGATTTATATCTTAGAAAACGCTCGTCGTTTAAAGACTGCAACAATCTCGTCTGAAGAATGTACATATTCAACGCTTGACATGCTAAAGGAGTTGGCATTCTGTTCACGAGCTTCAAGCAAATGCAAACTTGTATTTGACTGAAGATTTGAATCATTTAGATCTCGCTTGTGTAGCTGTATTCTAATTTCCATCAGTTCGTGTCTTTTGTTGAATCATTGCATGTTTTAGTTTCTGTAAGTGTATTCTAATTATCCATCTGGACCTGTCTTTTGTGATGAATCATTAGATTTTTTCGTTTATGATAGAGCTAATTCCATTTTGTTTCTGGCATGATGATTTATTTTGGTACAGAAAAAATGTGTAACTGGTTGTACATACAAACCTAAAACAGAAATAAACAGTAGAGACAGAGTTATGAGTCGGCACGAACCTTTATCTCCAATATCTCACCACGCAATAAACAGTGAGGGATTTCACGAACCTTCTTAACATCTAGCGACTTATAAGTGAGAGTATGTCCATCCATGGAGTAGTAGAGACAATACGCAAACTTCCCTACTTCCGGAGCAGATGGCACGACCAAAGAATGACCCGGTGTAATCACAGTCTTGTACAGCGCACGAGCAAAGAGAGAAGTTACATTCTTCCTCATGAGTTGATTCTTTCCCATAAGAAAACTTCTTGGTGCATCCAAGCTTGGCGTTTCGGCAAAGGACAAAGACTGATTCAAGAACACTCTCCATTGCTCTGCAGCGATTGTGGCCGATTGGAGCAGCACATGAAGGGCAGGTATTACTTAGTTTGGGACAGCAAGAAAGCAAGCCAAATACCCATTATCACACTGAAATGCAAAACCAACAAATGAGTTGTGATTAAAAGCTGTACTAACAATTATTCGAGACAAAAAAAAACTTAGCAATCACTTCTGTAAGTTAAAAGATCATTGTCCTTACAGTGAATATCAACAAGCCACATGCAAATAAACCAAATGTAAGCTTAAAGAAATAACAACTGGTAATAAACATGGAGGATTTGGAAATGGAGGCTCCCCTCTGGGTCGACAGAAGTATGATTACTTTTTCAGTCTTCTCAAGGTAAGACAGTACAGTACATGACGCCTCAAAGCTGATGCTCCATGATTCCTCTCTATTACAAGCTTCTTGCTACAGTGAATACAAATACCCCTTTCTCTGCCATCATCCCATATCCCTACCGACAAACTGTTTCTAAACATCAGCTTTTCGGTTAGGACCAGAATCAAAAACCGTTGGTATAAGTTGAGTCTCATTCATTTCACATTCGTTCTCAGCATGAACTGATACAGTAATTAATTAATTATTTTCATTTTTAAAATTTACTTAAATATTTTACATATTTTAATAGCAAAAAGTATAAAACATCGTAATTATAAAATAATAATATTAACAATTTTCACTATATAACTAAATAATATATATATATATATTATTTTGTATATTTTTGGTTTATTAAGTGAAAAATAACTCGATCTAATTTTTTAAAAAAAATTTGGAAAAAACTGATTTTTAATAAATTAATAATTTACATTTCATAAACTAGAAATTATTAATATAATGCGCGTTTTGTTGTTTAAGGTAAAAATTTAAAGTCCAATTAGCTTATTTAATGTAAGATGCAAAATTATTTTTAAGGTAATTTGCCAGAGATTGATATGGTTCATACCAGATTTAATTTTAAAGACGCAATAAGTCTTTGTGTCGGGGCGATTAATATCAGATAACATCTTTGATTGTTTAGGAAAAACCCATTTTGTAAGGAAAAGTTTATGGTGATTAAGATGGATATGAGTAAATCATATGACCTAGTGGAATGGTCTTTTGTAAATATTATCCTTCAGAAGTTATTAGGTAAATTATGATGTATTACATCAGTCCAATATAAAGTGCTCTTTAATGGTCAACTAAAGGGTGATATTGTTCCCAAAAGAGGTCTCTGACAAAGAGATCACTTATCACTTTATTTATTTATTTTATGTACATAAGCCTTTATACCAAACATTCAGAAAGTAGAAAGGAAAAAATTGGTCACATGCTTAAAGGTTGCAAGAATAAGTCCACCTATTTCACACATTCTCTTTGAAGTAGATAGTGTTTTCTTCTGTTAAGCAAACAAAGAAAAGTGCCAAGTCGTATTAAGGATCCTCAAGCAGTATGAAATAGCGTCATGACAACAAATAAATTTTGACAAGTCATCTTTATAATTCGGACATAAGGTAAAAGAACTATCAAAGAAGACATCAAACCAATTTTAGGGATTTCTGATATTGGTGGTATGGGAACATATTTGTGTATACCAAAACTCAAGTTTTTGGTTTTATATATGAAATATTAAATAATTTTTTATATAATTGTCCAACATTATCTTTCCATAGAAATTTCTATGAACCACGTTATTATATTTTTAAGGAGAAATGTATCCTTATATTTTTTTACTCGCGCAAATTTCTTATGGTCAGCTCTTATAACGCGCGCTAAATTCGTAAATTTGAGCTTTACGTTTTGGCTTTTTTATTATGTTTTGAAAGTTTAGAAATTTTGTAACCCGTTTAAGTCAATCGTCTCCAATACCCAAATACATTTTTCTTCTAATATTTCCAAATAACAGATTTTCAGAAAGAAATTCCTTACGAATTAGGAACACAACATCTAAAACACACAGTATTTCACCGTGCACATAAATATTGGAAAGAAAGGGAAGATAAGAAAGCCTATTGCCAGAGACCTTTGACAATTCGACTTTCCTGGTCATTCTCAGATATGGGCTTATGATGTTATTTGATTGGGAGTAGTTATGCGCTTTGTTAAAAATGCAACTGGATAACCAATTCAGGATAGTGGAGAATAAGCCCTATAAGTATAACCGTAAAAACAACAAATCATATCTATATATATTCATCTCTCGGAAAAAATACATATATATAGCTTGTGTATCTGAGTCAATATGTGAGATAATTAGTCATTACACTAAAGTCAGCTACACAAACCACCGCTTCAAACGTTCTCAATGCATAACCTTTGGTACAAATAACTTTAATATATAGCTTGGAGTTCCTTTTTAACAAATTTCACCATAGCTGCTCCTAATTGGATGAAGGTAACCGAAAAACCAAACAGTGTTAAAGTTTAACAAATGCAGGTAACGACAAATTCATGGAGCAGTCAACGTGGATGAGTGAAGCTTAACGTATGGAAAAAGGCAAAAAGGGTCAAATATAGACAACCATTAACGTAACAAAAGCAAATTAGGACATTGTATGAAATCCATGTATATGTTTGCTAAATTTGTAATTCCCTTGATCCTACAAGGAACTTTAACTAAATTAGAAAAAAGAAGACCAAAAGAGGAGGAAAGCAAAAAAAAAAAAGAGGATTAAATTACATTTTTTTGGGAAAAGAGTGATTTCAGTTTATTTTAGAACATAATTACAAATAATTGAGAAATAGAGGGAAACAACCAATTGGAAAATAACAAAACGAGGATATAAAAACAGCCAAACAAAACATAATACGTGCACAGTAAACGACGATAAAGATATGACATTTTAAGAAGAGCATGCATATACAGAAAACACTAATTTTAAATATAATTAAACAACTACACTAAACAGTGAAGGAAAAAAAATCAAATTGCCAAATAAAAAAATACCAAATAAGAATTATAAAGTTTTAAATCGGTTTAGAATCGAGAAAAAAAACAAAAATGTAAATAAGCCCTCTAATAACATAAATATAGTTCTATAGGTTATAAATTGTATATAAAATAAAACAAAACACTTTTCAAAAACAGGTGAGGATTATTAAAATAAAGAATAATTCACATATCAGATAACTGACCACACTAAAAACTTTTAAAAAATCGCAAAACAGTATACATAACACTGCTTTCAAATTTATAAATAAAAAAATCATACAATAAACTAAAAAAATATAATATACAGAGACATAACCATAAAAAAAACAACCTAAAAATCAGGAAAATAACAAATCAACAAAATCATTTTTAAAATGGACCGAAAAAGGGGGAAAAAGTCCCAACTATTATTTACCTTCAAATTTGCCCAAATAAAACATCCGTACAGAAATATATTTTACAAATAATAAACAAATGAAATCGAAATACTATTCTAACTATGTGGGAAAATTTTTTTGCATACTAGATAATTTAGAACAACAAAGACTAAAAAATCAATTAATTAAAAATCAAACGTTATTTTAAAATATATAAAGACAAACAAAACATAAAACATACATAAATTCCGCGTGTGCGCGTGGAACAGCAGTTCATCTAATTGGAAAGAAGTTTCTAATAAAATCAGCCGTGATGGCATTGCCAACACATGTTATGTCATATTTTCGGGTACCTAAAAAGGTAACCAAGAAACTCACAAATGTAATTGCACAGTTTTGATGGAAGTACATATAGAAATCATAAAGGAATGCATTGGATGACATGAGATAAATTATGTTGAGACAAAAATAATGGTGGTCTGGGTTTTCGTGTGATTGAGGACCAAAATACAGCTATATTAGCAAAAATATTGACAAGCTGGATTGGCTCTTTATAAAATTTTTCAAAGGAAGATACTTTAGATATTCAGATCCTTTGGATCCAACTAGAGTGTAACTCTCATCCTACAGTTGGAGGAGCATAATATCTACTAGATTTCTGGTTATAAAATGGGTTAATCAAAATGGTGAAATTCAGAACATCCATTTCAGTATGGAATGATCCTAAGATTCCCAGCTCTTGCCCAAGATCAACAACTTGTAAATTCAAAATTTATACTATTTTCACTGTCAACAATTTTACTAACCCAACAACTCGTACATGGAATATGCCTTTGACTGAGACAATCTTGTCCTAGAGGATGTTGACATCATCAACCATATAAAATTAACTCAGGTGTTGAAAACGGATACCTACATGTGGCACAACACGAAACATTGTAAATACATGGTTAAATCAGGATATAGCATTGAGTAGCTCTTGCCTGATTCAGGAAGTATGGATGATGCTTATGGCTCAAATATTAAAGCAATTTTGGCTTACTGAGACACTTCATGTGGAAGGTGTTGCCAGGATGCGTTTCGGTTACTAATGATTTAATTTCACGAGGTATACAGTGTGATATACAATGTTCTCGGTGTGCAGTAGAGGAGGAATCAATAAATTATGTTTTATTTGAATGTTTGCCAGTGGTTCAGACGTGGACTCTTATAAAGATTCTTTCTAATCCTCAAATTTTCTCAATATCATTGGTCTTTTCGAACTTTGATCATTTGTTTTGGTGACTCCTTAAAAAAATAAAAAATAGGTATTACTCATAGATAATTTGGTTCCTATAGAAGAATATAAATGAAAATATTTTTTAAAAATAAGGATACAGACCCTAATCTGATTCTGAGTCGTGTCAATTGTGGGAGAAAACTCAATTTATAAACACAATGATAGTGGTTAACCATTCCGATGCACATGATAATACTGTAGGATATGATGGTTGGTGGAGCTTTGTAGACAACTATTCAAAAGAAACATAAATTTTCTCAGGTCAAAGTTGATATTATAGTAAGGATGGGTGTCAGAAAAAAGGATAGGATCTCGCACTAACAGAGCAAGTTTCACACCCTTACATACGAAATTTGAAACTTTAATTTGGACAATAGAATGTATGATCAATTATAATATAATCGTGAAGATTGATTGGCTTTCACGACGTAGGAAATTCACATATGGAAATAGTTGTTTACCCTAATTCAATCAAATTTATTCCAAGAAAAAATATAAATGCAGATAAATTAGTAGGCAATGTTAAAATCTTTACCACTGAATCATTTTATGACGATATGGTACTAGCAAATTAGATTAAAAAAAGCCTTTCAATTTTTTTTTTGAATGTATTGTTGATAAAAAATACAAATTTTTTTAAAAGTTTGTAATGGTTTAATTAAGTGTAATGATTGAATCTCATAATATAAATAATAATAAAATATTTCTATGTAGTTTAATAAGTTTTAAATACTAAAAATTGACTTTTATATTTAGAATATTTGATTATAATAGACAGATTGAGATAAAGCCCAAGAATTAGGCCTACCAGAGAATTCGATCCTTCTTTCAACCCAGACAACCATTCACTTTTGTTTCAGAAGGCATCTGGCAACAAATGATTCTGCAGTTCTTCTTCGGGAATTTCCGATTATCGAGCCTCCCCTGAAAGTCACAGGTATTTTTTATCGAGCTTTAAACATTTTACTAGGGTTTTGAACAGTTCCTTGGTATGGCTGTGTTTTCATATTTTAATTAAATCATTATTTTGGCTTCAGCTAGACAAACTCTTTTAAGTCCAAAAAGGAGTTAGAAACCCGAAGCTATGGACAGAATTAGTGAGTTGTCTGATGAACTGCTGATTACGATACTATCGTTTCTTCCGACAAAAGTTGCTGTCTCCACTAGCATCTTGTCGAAACGATGGGAGTTTCTTTGGATGTGGTTACCTAAACTCGAGTACAGAAGTATACGTGGTTCAGAGCCTCAGTTACGTCGTTTTATTGACAGAAGTCTGCCATTACACAGAGCTCCAGTTATAGAATGCTTGCGTCTCCGTTTTGATAATTCACATTTCAAACCAGAAGATGTCAAAATGTGGGTTCTAGTTGCAGTTTCTCGCTACGTACATGAGCTGGTGATTTCTTATTATACTTGGCCAAAAGAGACTGACATATTAATGCCGAGTAGCTTGTATAACTGCAAAACACTGGTGACGTTAAACCTCGATGGAAGCATTCTCGTGGACGTTCCTCGTATGGTTTGTCTTCCTTGTCTCAAAAAATTGAGGCTTGAACTGCTGACATACGTCAATGAAGCTTCTCTTCGCCGGCTTCTATCTATTTGCCCTGTTCTTGAAGATCTATTGGTGGTTGGATGTGATGATGATAATATGGGAAAGCTTGTTGTTATAGTCCCGTCTTTGCTGAGATTAGTGATCGATATTACCAATAATAATATAAATATAGATGAGTTTTTGATAAATACTCCTTCTTTGAGGTATTTAAGATTTGATTATTATAATAGCGATAGTCACTACTGTTTGATTGAGAATATGCCTAAGCTGGAGGAGGCTGATGTAGATGTTTCGTTTCCTTACATCAAGAATCTTATCAGTTCATTCACAAATGTCAAGCGTCTTACATTATGCAAAAACAATAGTTCCGAGGTAATCAATCGACTTTTTTTTAATAATCGGTTGCAAATCTTCAATCTCATTTTATAGAATCTTGAGTTAATTATTTTAATATTATTATGCAGGCTTTATATATTAATGGTTTTGACTTCAACGAGCTTGAACATCTGAATTTATGTCTGTGCCATAAGTATTCGTTGAATACCCTTGTCTGGCTGCTAAAAGTTTCTCCTAAATTACGAGTACTTGACTTGGGCCAAACAGAGGTAAGTTTGTTATTTTGTTTTGGCTAATGCAAACTATGCCTCTCACTTCTCAATCTAATTCGTCTGCTTGACTCAGAATCATGATCAAGCTGATATTGTTGGTTGGACTTGGAATAAACCAAGTACTGTTCCGGAATGCATGTTGTCGAGTCTAGAGACTTTCAAATGGTCGGACTACTGGGGAAGACCAGAAGAGAGAGATGTTGCAATTTACATCTTAGAAAATGCCCGTCGTTTAAAGACTGCAACAATCTCGTCTGAACCATGTTTATATCCAACACTTGACATGCTAAAGGAGTTGGCACTCTGTTCACGAGCTTCAAGCAAATGCAAACTTGTATTTGATTGAAGATTTGAATCATTTAGATCTCGCCTGTGTAAGTGTATTATAATTTCCTTCAGTTCGTGTCTTTTGTTGAATCATTACATGTTTTTGTTTCTGTTAGTGTATTCTAACTTCCATCAGTTCCTGTCTTTTGTGTTGACTCATTATGTTTTCGTTTATGATAGAGCTAATCCCGTTTTGTTTCTGGCATGATGATTTACTTTGATTTGATCGATCTAATATTTTGATACAGCCAAAATGTGAATCGAGTGTTAACGGGCTATAGATTAATCTGTGACCCGTTAATAAATGGGCCATATCAACCCATGACCCGTTAATAAATAGATCAGGTTGACGTGACCAGTGATCCATTAATGACCCGTCCAAATCACAAATTTTTATTATTGTGTTAAAATCCACAAAATTATATTTTCAACCAAAATATAAATTATATTTCTTCCCCAAAACCATAAAATTATATTTTTTCTACCAAAATATAAAATCATATTTTACTGCAAAAAATATGCAAAAAATTACAAAATCATGTTTCCCCACCAAACCAAAAAAATTCATGTTTTTCATCCAAAACCGCAAAATCAAATTTTACATCAAAATCGTAAAATCACATTTTTCCGTAAAAACCGTAAATTTACAATCTTCTGCCAAAATCACAAATCTACTTTTCCCACTAAAACCACAAAATCATATTTTTCTACCAAAATCACAAAATGACATTTTCCTACAAAAACCGCAAAATCACATTTTCCCATAAAACCAAAAATTCATATTTTTCCATCAAAAATACAAAAATATGTTTCTTATCAAAATAAAAAAATCATGTTTCTCGTCAAAAGCGCAAAATCACATTTTTCTACCAAAACCACAAAATCTTATTATTTACTTCCTCTATTTCATGAAAGATTGTGTTTTTTCAGTTTTTTTACATTTAAAAACAAATTTACAATACTAAATATAACATTTTGGAATTATAAATATTCAAAAATATATTTATTAATTCAAAATAAATCTTCAAAAATAGATTTATTACTTTAAAAAATTGCATTTAACGAGTATGGGTAAATTAGGTAAACAAACAAAAAATTTACATTGAATACAAATTTTTTTTTATCTTCATAAATAGATTTAAAATTCAGGAAATCTCTCTTTTCATTCTAAGAATATTTTTAATGATTTTTTAATTCAATATTCATTAAAAATCTTAACGGATAAAAATGGGTCGATTTATTAATCCATATATCCATTTGGCCCACATCATGAACAAATGGAATTGATAGAATCATCAACTATTTTGATTTCAACAAAGAGACAAAGCTCAGTTTCATCACCAAAGATATTTTTATTAATTGTGTTAGACTATTAGTGAGTGTAATGCTATATGTGTTTTGGAATTTTATCAGCAAGATAGCCAGTATAAATTATATGAAGGGGAGACATAACAGATTTCATCTGTTAGCGTATAAAACTTCATTAAAAAGCTTGGTTATTCTTCAACTCTTCATCAAAACTGTTTCAGTTCCCCTTCTGGGTAAACGGGATATAGCCACATGGATATATTGCAAACCAGCTTTTTACACACGAAACTTAGACTTTTTACTACAGCTACACAAAAATGTTTATGTGGTACAAAACTACACGAAATCTTAAATTCTGGGTATAACTACTTAATCACCGAATTTTGGTCTAATTTTGTTAAATTGACATGTTAACGGGCTTAAACCAAATAAATCAAATATGTTTTAACGGTTAGCCACACATAAAGTTTACAAACTGGCTCTTTACTCCCGAAACTTGGACTTCTTCCTTCAACTACACAAATATGTCTTAACGGTTTATAACTACACATAATGTTTAATTCTAATTAAAACCACATAATTTTCTAGTCGACATCAAAACTAAATTGAAAATCGAATATTAACATAATGAGATTTAATATATATATCTTCATACAACATTAATGTATATCACGCCAATTTCATTACATTTGTTGATGACTATAAATGATCATTTTTTTAATTCATTTGTATTTGTTATCACTAAATTTACATATTGAGACATTAGTGCATGCATATAGTGTTTATATTTCTTCAGAATTGAGAATAATATTGGAATTATTTTCCTGTTTTTATTTTCATAAACTTTTTCAGAAATCAAATTGGGATTATGATTCTTGAGAAAGGGGAATAAATATTGGCTTATCCCGATTTTATTAGTGAATCCTATTTAGTTTGGATAATAATAGTTTATCTTGGAAACCACTTAATTATACCGAAATTGAATATGTCATTCGGCTTATGTTTGATTTTTAATTCGGTTTTCATGTCGATTAGACGGTTATGTGGTTTCAAAAAGAATTAAACATAATGTGTAATTTTAAACCGAAAAACATATTTGTGTGGTTGAAGGAAAGAAGTCCAAGTTTCGGGTGTAAAAAGTCGGTTTGTAAACTTTCTGTGTGGCTAGTCCCCATCTTCTCGGTTTAACATTCGGTTTAGTATTTATTTATTTGGTTTAAGTCCGGTTAATATGTCAATTTAATATATCTAGAAAAAAATTCGACGATTATGTAGTTATACCCAGAATTAAATATTTTGTGTAGTTTTGAATGGTAGAAACATGTTTGTGTAGCTGTAGTAGGAGGTCTAAGTTTAGTGTTTAAAGTGCTGGTTTACAAAGTATCTGTGTAACTACACCTCGTTTACCATATTTAATGTTGAAGTTTGTCTTGGAAATGTTTATAAACTCTTATTGATATTAATATATTTGATTTGTCTGATAAAAAAGTAAACAATAGTGTACTTATTGTTTTCTATTTTTAAATATAAACTATTTACATATCTATTTTTTTTGTCAAAATTTACATATTTATTTAACTATACTATTTTGAAGCAAAAACAGTTTTTAACAGCAATAATGTGTTAAAAAAAAATTAAAAAAGGATAAAAAAATTGTTAGGGTTTTTTGTTAGTAGGTTAAATATTCTAATTTCATAGCTAAATTCTGGGTTATTATTGCATCCAATTTAGTTTAACACAAACTTTATATTTTCACAGATCAATCATTTAAAATTAAAAAAGTGTGGTATGAGCCTCTAGGCAAAGCTCAAGGATTATGGCCACGAGAGATTTTAAAAAATATCGAGCCTCCGCCGAACTTCACATGTCTTTTTCTTTTCTTCCATTTTTGATTTTTCTAGGGTTTTCTTTCTCTTGTTCAGTTCCTGATTTTTCTAGGGCTCTTGTTTTAATTTGTTAATTAAATCGTTTGTTCGGCTTCAGAAAAACTCTTTTGAGTCTGAAAAAGAAGTTAGAATCCGAAGATATGGACAGAATTAGTGAGTTGTCTGATGAATTACTGACTACGATATTATCGTTTCTTCCGACAAAAGTTGCTGTCTCCACTAGCATCTTGTCGAAACGTTGGGAAATTCTTTGGATGTGGTTGCCAAAACTCGAGTA
>KE154206.1:57181-87394 GCA_000411075.1 Sisymbrium irio | reverse complement strand
AATCTTCTCCGGGTCCACAGCTACTCCAGCTTCAGATACAACATGCCCCAAGAATCCAATCTCCCGCTGCCAAAAGCTACACTTGCTTGACTTTGCGAACAGTTTCTGCTCCCGCAACTTATTCAACACCACCCTTAGATGCCAGTCATGCTCTCCCTTACTCTTTGAGTAGACCAAAATGTCATCGATGAACACAATAACACACTTATCCAAGTACTCCCAGAACACATTGTTTATCAACTTCATAAATGCTACTGGTGCGTTAGTTAGTCCAAATGGCATCACCAATCTTGTAAAGAAATTAGCCATCATGTTAAGTGTCATTATTCTAATATCTTCTCTACCACTATAAATAGGTGATTTGATGTTGTAAAATCACAATTGATATAAGTGATAAGTCATTAGTAAGAAATATAAGTATTAGTTGAATTCTCTCAACATCTTATTTAAATTCTTTTTTAACTTATTATTTTTAGTGTGTTAAAGTTTAAAGTTATATCTTATAACTCTATCACAATATTTCACAACAATTTTAGTTCTTTTTTATTCTTTTTGTTAGGCAGGGGCGTAAAACTTTGTTGAAAAAAAAAAGTAAAACCCTAATCCAAATATTTTTTTTCCTAATAATTTGAATTTTATTGCAAGAATGAGCAGAGTTGTAAAATTATACAAAGGTGTTAAGCTAGCAGGAACACTCCTTGTCAAAAAAGATAAAAACAAGGAGGGGACCTGAGAATTAGTTACGTAAAACGAAGAACTAAGCTAGCGCAAGCCACGGCTGCATCATATCACGGAAAGCTTTGAGTTTTCGTTTGGCAAGAATGGCATCGCGGATCTGTCTATCCAGAATTTTGAAGATTGATTCTGGTGTTGATGAAACATTGTTGTGGAGCCTATTGTTCCTTTCTGACCAGATGGAATATATTTTAGCTTGAGCAACAAGGTGTCGAAGAGTTCTTGGCGTGATAGTGTCTCTAGATCCCAGCCAAGTCAAGAAAGCCGTCCACGTGTGGAAAGCAAAGGGCATGTAGCCTAGTCTCCTAATAATCATATCCCATAGCTTTTCACTAATCTCACACCTTAGGAAAAGGTGATCTCTATCTTCAACAAAGCACTCGCACAAGCAGCAATTTTTGACGATTTGCAAACCCCAATTTGCTAGGCGAGCTCTGGTTGGGAGATGGTCAAGTTATGTTACACACATATTGAATGCATGGTTTGGAGTTGCTCTTTTATACCAAACGTTAGAGATCCAAGTCTTTATCTCAGCTCTTGGACGGATAGTCTCCCAAGTGTGCTTTGTGGAGAAGGTTGTGAGATCTTTGTCATTTGTGAACCAGTAATACCCGTCATGTATAGGAGATATAGCAGGGAGTGGCTGAGTTGTTAGGTGAATTTGGAGAGCCTCCGCTGCCGGAGAGCGGGCACCTCTAAACTTCCACCCCTGAGTGTTGCAGGCTGAGGAGACTGTTGCATCAATGCGAATAGCCAGCTCTCTGGGACCATGGGGACCAAAAAGATGAATCAGAGGCCCTAGAGGAGTCCAGTGATCAAAAACCAGAAGCTAGCTCTACTTCCATTCCCCACATGGCAGCGCAAAAATATAGAGGCAAAATGCCGTAGAGATAAAAGTGCTTTCCATGTCCAGGAAGATTGTTGAGAGTCATCAAGAGCCCATAAATTTCTGGTTTTGATCCTGTAAGACCTGACCCAAGAAGCCCATAAAGAGTCACTTGTAGGAAATAAAGTCCAAATGAGCCTGAGACATAAAGCTTTGTACCAAAGCTGGAAATTTCTCAAGCCTAAACCTCCTTCTAGCTTAGGTAGGCAAACCATATCCCAGGAAATTTTAGCAAGAGCTTTCTTTGATATATCACCATTCCATAAGAAGCGAGAGCAAAGACTTTGTATCTTCTTCACACAATCTTTAGGAAGAATAAAAGCAGATGACCAAAAGTTTACCAGTCCATAGATGACTGAGGAGATCAATTGTTTCTTACCCGCAAAGGAGAGGGCACGAGAGCGCCAAGATGTGAACCGAGAAGTGATTTTGTCGATGAGAGGACTGTAGTTAGCGAGTCTGAGTTTACGGTGCATTAATGGAAGGCCCAAGTAGCGGGCAGGTAAAGATCCAAGGTTGAAGCCAAGACTAGTCAAACCTCTAGTTTCATGTTTAGACCATACTACTGAGAAAACTCAGAAAGAGTTCTTGCTATATGCTCCAGAGAAGATTTCTCTCCATCGAAAAACACCATAATGTCATCCGCGAATGATAGATGAGTTACTTGTGGATCAGAGGCGTTGGGATGGAGACCTATGGAGCCGTTGTTGTAGTTCTGTTTAAGCATCTGACAAAAGACTTCCATAATGAGAACGAACAGATAAGGCGAGAGAAGGTCGCATTAACGCAAGCCTCTTGTACCCTGAAAGTAGCCACAGCTTTCGCCATTGATGGAAATGAAGAATCTGGTGGTCGTATGCACTCACGAATCAGACTTATGAAGACTTCCGGAAAATTGAGAGCCATAAGAGTGTTGATGATGAATTCCCAATTAACTGTATCAAAAGCCTTTTGGAGGTCAACTTTGAGCATCGAGCGTTTAGAGATCGATTTCCAATTGTATCCTTGAACCAATTCAGTTGCTAGCAAGACATTTTCAACCAAGAACCAACCCGGAATGAAAGCAGATTGCAAGTTGGATATAATATTAGGAAGGATCCTCTTCAAGCGATTAGCCAAAAGTTTTGAAATGACCTTGTAGACAGTGTTGCAGCATGCAATTGGCCTAAACTCAGTAACCCTGGAGGCGTTTGTCTTTTTGGGGATTAAGGTGAGAATAGTGGAGTTCCATTGCTTTAAGATCTGACCAGAATTGAAAAATTCCTCCACTGCTGCTATCATGTCCTTACCAACTGCAGCCCAGTTGGCAGTGAAGAATTCAGCCGGGTAGCCATCCGGCCCTGGAGACTTGTTTTTTGGAAGCGAGAAGAAAGCTTTTTGTATTTTGGCAACTGAGAATTTTGCAGATATTAAGGTTGAGTCTTCCGCCGAGCATCTGAAAGAAACTAGACAGGAGATGTCATTAGTGGAGGGTGTGACTGGTCCTGCAAGAAGGCTTTTATAAAATTTAATTGCATGCTCCTTAATCCCATTTAGGGGGTCAATAAGAGAGTCATCAGAAGCGATCAAAAAAGTGCTGAGATTGTGAGTCTGTCTTGATCAAATAGCCCTGTGGAAGAAGGCCGAGTTACCATTTCCTTCTGCAAGCCATTGAATACAAGATCTTTGTTTGAGAAAAGATTCCTCAGCGTTGACCAGCGTGATCCACTTTGCATGAGCTTCTCTTTCGAGCAACGCATCAGCTGGGCTAGGCGAGGCAAGGAGGGCTTTCTGACATTCCAGAAGAGACGAGAATGATTCAGCAACCCATTTTTCTAAGTCGGAATAGTTCTCGTGGCTGAAAGTTCTGATAATACTCTTTAGCTCCTTCAGCTTTTTTGAAGCGGTCAGCATTTTGGATCCATCGAAGGATATAGAGTTCCAATAGGACTTGATTAACTCCCCAAACTCAGGATTACTATTTAGCATTGAGTAAAACTTGAATGGCTTTTTCTGTTTGGGGTTTAGAGAGTCAAGGAACATAAAACAAGGGCTATGATCTGATATTCCATACTCGCCGAAAACCCCCAAAGAATCTGGAAAAAGCAATAGCCAGTTATCATTAACAGGAATGCGATGAAGCTTTTTTGCAATGTTACATGGACCGTTATTGTTTGACCATGTGAAAGTATTGCCACGATAGGGGAGATCGGATAAAGCAGAGGCTGCCACACACTCTTTGAAATTCTGCATACTGCTCTTAGTTGAATAACCATCAGAGTGTTCTGATGGGAGCAAAATTTCATTAAAATCGCCTAGACAGGTCTAGGGGATATTCAAGATAGTAGGACAAGAAGCCAGATGAACCATCTCAGACCAAAGCTCCTTTCTAACACGCTTGCAGTTTGATCCGTAAATCAGAGACAGCAATATCACTGGAGACAAATGGGAGCTTCACACGGCAGGTGATGGCTTGAAGTGATTTAGAGACGACCGTAACCTGGACTGACGGATGCCAAACTACCCAAATCTTGCCAAGATCCAAAAAAATCATAGTTGTTGTCGAAATAACAGCTTGGAAAAGAGCGAGCAACAAGGGAAGCAGCTTTTCCTGGGCAAACATGAGTCTCAACGAGACCTCCAAAAACCGGTTTATGTACATTAGACCATTTCCGAAAACCTCTCCACTTTACCGGGTCATTGAAACCTCTAATGTTCCAAAAAAAAATATCCATAAGGGAATGGGATTAGACGGATAAAGGGCCTCTAACCCTAGACTGTGATTTGGATTGTTTACGGAAGCGTTTCGCAACTACTTCGATAAATTTGTCGTTGCCATCGTCAGGATTATCCTCATCATCAGAGAAACTGTCAGAGTCTGAGGAACCATCACTACTTTGCGGATAGAGGTCACCAGGGGGAGGCTTACACGTGGAGAGATCAACACAGAGATCTCCTTTAGATAGATCAATTGAGTAGGCTGCGGTGAAATCTTGATTTACCGCTTTAGCTTGGCCACCTTCCACTGGGTTGATAGATAGCTCGCTGCGTTCCTTGTTACCGCTCTCAAAAACACCTGAGGATGAAGATGGCAAGTTCCCCGAGTTAGCCATGACAACGGTAGTTCTGGGTTTAGCAGGCTCTTTAATAGAAGTATTTTCCGAGTTTGGTACTACTTCTTTAGGTTCCTTTGGCCTGTAGACCATTTTGGGGACAATGGGGAACTGAATTTTGATGGGTGTTTTCCCATCTCGGTGAGTCTTCTTTGCACGAGGACACCTCTCTGTCGTATGCTTGACCGAGTTGCAGGAAGAGCAAGTTGAAGGAGCATCCTTGCATCTGGAGACAGTGTGCCCAACCTTTTTACAGAAGGAGCAAAGGGATGGAAGCCAAGGACTAGAAACTTGAATTCTCCTAATCTCTCCAGATTCGAATTGAGCATTAACAGCTTCTGGAAGAGGTTTCCTGGGGTCCATGATCGTATAGACTTTAGCAGTTTCTATGTTTGTTAAGTTTTCTATGGAAGGATGAAGACAGATTGGGTGGCCCAGCAAACCCGCGATCTCTTGGAGGGAGTCACGGTTGAAGAACTGAAGAGGCACTCCCGTGAACTCCAGCCAAACAGGGACCATAGCGAGTTCTGGCTTTTCCTACAAAGGCCCTGGAGGCCATTAACTTGCCATAAGCTTTGAATGAGTATGCGTCGTCTCACAGTCGGACATGGAACTCTGAAGAGAAACGCATGATCTTCCATCTTAGAGACAGAGGTGTCACTTTTCTGTTTACTCCAAATGCCATTAACAATTGCGTGAACAGCACCACGAGGAGGCGGCTCCTCATAGAATTGTCCTAGAATGAAGGAATCCCAAGCTTTTTTGTTTTTCTAAATAACGGAGTTTGGAATTTGAACGCAAGGCTCTCCTGAGTCAAGAGTGAAAGGAGTGAGCTTGGGTTCCATCTTGACTGAAGGGGCTTTAACGAGGTCTTTCCATTGTTTGACTGGGTTGTTAGCGCAGTCGGGTGTTTTGGAGGCTGGTCCAGGTCTCGAGGAAGATGGAGTTGCAGAAGAAATTCTGAGGGGCTCATGAGAGGCCGAAGGAGAGTGTTCTTTGTTTCCTAAATTCTTTTTTAGTTATTACAGTTAGTTCTTTATGCAAGAAGTTGTAAGATGGTACTTGCTTTTTTTTTCTTTCTTTCTTAGTTTCTTTTAAGTTTTTTTGGTCGAGGGCAAAAATATTGGAATGGTATGGGCATTACTTAGTGCTTAGTTTGTATAAAGATAACATATAACAGAAGAGAATTGAGTGAAACAGAGAACATGCATGTTAAGATCAAAGTTGGATTACAACGAGTGGGGACTCAAAACCAAGAAAATATTCAGTCAGAAAGAAAGAAGAACTGAAACCTGGAAGATAGGAATCGACAATGCTTCGTAGCAAATGGGACAATCGAGAATATTCAGATCCAGCACCGTCTTCGAGAGTCTCATATCCTCTCTATGGACTCTCTTCCCTCCTCCGGCAACGTGTTCTCTCTTTTGCGAGGGAATGCTGTTAGAACCGTTTCCTTCTCCCACCATTGTCACAGGAAACTTTGGAGAAATGATTTCGGGGCACTCAGTTTTAATATTATCGATTCAATATAGTTAAATTTATTATTACGTGAATCTAGACATGCAGTTGATGATATCATTAAATCTTTCTCGTAAATAGTATACTAGTATTTGAATGGACCAAGAGCTCTTTTTATTTCTTTAGGTCTTAAACGGCTAATACTAGGGTGAACGAAGAGACTGTAAGTAAACCTAAATAAAATTTTATTTATCGTTCAATTGGTTTATTATTTTAATTTAAAAGTTCAAAACTCTCAAGCCAAAATTACTTTTCAGTGTAATCCGACCTAACAAATCCAGATACAATCAATTTATTGGAATTTCAGAGTAACATTAGTACATCACCAGATACACCAAATTTCTCATGCGTATACCTTTTTGAATCTGAGAAAAGTTTTTTTTATAACTTTCTTGTTTTGTTTTGGTCAACATTGAAAATACGAGACCTACTTGATTGAAAATGCAAAGCACGATACTTGGTCTCAAGTTACTGGCTGACCTTCCATCAAGGACTTGTACAATTTTTTTCTGATCGAAAATGTAGTTTAGTATCACAGTGATTAGGAAATTGACTACTCCCTCCGTTTTTTAAAGTTTGATGTTTTAGTTTTATTATTTGTTCTTTAAAGATTGATGTTTTGAACATTAATTAATGCATTTTTCTTTAAAAGTAAAATATAAAATCAAATGAAAAATTCTGAATGGTTGAACTTTATTGGAAAACCAATAAAACTTTAAATTAATTAAAAACAAAATAAAAAAGTATTAGATAAAAATAAAGATTAAAGTTTTCTTAATATGTGTGAAATGTTTAAAACATCGTTCTATTAAAAACAGAGGGAGTATAAGATTTCAGTTCTTTCATCAGTTGGATAAAGTTTTAAGAAACAAAAACAAAAGAACTTAATAGGAAACTAAAAAAGAACTAAAAGCCATAAAAATAAAAAGGACATTAAATAAAACTGCTTTATCTTCTTTGCAGCTTTCTTATTCTTGGTTAAACTTGTGTACACGTATCTTCAACTTCAAAACTTGACGTCCATTTAAGATATACGAAGGAACCAAGAAGAAACCCACTTCAGGAGTGTCGGAACACAGTTTCCGAATTTTCATCACCTTGGACGATTCAAATGTCATAATATTATGATTGTCCATGCAGGTGGAGATGTAACAAGAGAACTCACCAACTTCCTTAGCAGATGGGGCTATACAGCTCAGAGTCACATACACACCATGTGGCTCAGTGTGACACTGAACAAAAACAGTAAACCAGCCTCATATTCATTAAAAACAACTGACCTCTACTCAGTCATGTCAAAATATAAATATCGAAACTTATAACTATGTCCTCTTTCACTACTGTGAATTTTATAGTGAGAGTAAAGATCCTTGTAAGAGCCAGAGTAATTGCAATTCCGTGCAGGGCAGGAGCATTGAGAGAAACTGCATTCTTTCTCATGAGTTAAGTCTTTCCCATAAGAAAACTTCTTTCTGCAACCAAACTTAGCGTTTGGGCATGGGACAATGACTGACTTTATCACCCTCTCCATTGCTCTGCAACGAATGTTACTGACTGGAAGAGCACAAGAAGGGCATTTGTTCCTCAGTTTGTTACAACATGTAGAACAAACTATATGTCCATTGTCACACTGCAATGTAAAAACAAAACAATATTTATTCTCTATATCCAACATTTTATAAAACAAATAAATAAATAATTAGCAAATGTTTTTTTGTTCTTTCGTTCTCTAGTTGAACTTAACCAGTGAAGGAACCATATTCAAAAATCTAGACAGCTCTACTTACTCTAAAGCAACAACGTTGTGTTCGAATGATAAAACATTAAGAATTTTAAGATAGAAATATAGAAGAAACGAAAACCTGGAAGATAGTACTAGTCAGTGCGTCGTAGCAGATAGGACAGTTAAAGGCTTCTAAATCAGTCAAAGTCGCCGATCAGTTCGTATAGTCATTTTCACCAATCAAGGATCTCGAAGATAAGCTAATTTGATTTCCAGTGGAGGGACTTTGTTGCCTTGTTGAGTTTACAAGCTCAGCCATGTCTGTGGAAAGGTAAGAATGTTGAAATAATCCATGCGATTTAGTAGAAATATAAGTAAGAGAAATGGGTAAAATCTAACGCTTTTAGGCTTCGATTTCCGAAGAGTTTCTACGTGAATCTAGACATGGCATGCAGTTGATGATATCATTAAAACTTTCTCGGAAATAGTGATGCATTAGTTGAAGGGAGTATGGAGACTTCTCAAGAGTGTTTTTACACCCTAAACGGCTAAAACTAGGGTGGAATGGTGGACAAAGAGTAAAAGAGTCTTAAATCCACATAAAAAAAATTAGTTATCGTTCAATTGATAAATTATTTTAAATTTCAAAACTCTCAAACAAAAATTAGTTTTTCGTGTAATCCAACCTAACAACCCTACATAATTCAGTTTATTGGACTTTCAGAGTAATATCACAAAATAGTTAAGCTAAATCTAACCAAATTTCACATGCGTATAATTTTTGATAATGAGAACAGATTCCTTTTGTATTATTTGAACTTTCTCATGTTTTGGGTCAGCATTGAAAACGCGAAACCTACAATTGATAGAGAAAGTAGAACAGAAAATAAGACTTTTTGTTTTGTTTTTGGGTGCAAATACTGATTTCATTATGCCAAGCGAAACTAATAACGGGACCACATAAATAACGCGTGAGTTCGTTTTATGTACTGAATACTTTTCTTACTTTTATTTCCGAAACGAAAAGACAAAGATTTTCAGTTCTTTGATCAGATAGAAAAAGTCTAAAAGAAACCAAAAAAAAAACTTATTATGAAACTAATAAAGAACTAAATGACAATTGCAGCCTTCTTATCTTGCGTACACGTATCTTCAACTTCAACACTTGACTTCCACGCAAGATATACGAAGGAACAAAGAAGAAATCCTCTTCAGGGGTGTCCGAACTCAATTTCTGAATTTTTATTACCTTGGGCGATTCGAATTTTACAATATTTTGATTTTCCATAGCGGTGGAGATGTAACAAGAGAACTCACCAACTTCCTCAGCAGAAGGAGCTATACAGCTCAGAGTCACATACACACCACGTGGCTCATTGAGACACTGAACAATAAACAGTAGACCAGCCTCGTCTTCATTAATAACAACTGACGTATCCTCAGTCAATTCTAAGTCCACTAAAAAGAATTTTCCAAAAAGAAATCGGTAACTATGTCCTCTTTCAACCCTGTGAATTTTATAGTGAGAGTAAAGATCCTTATAAGAGCCAGAGTAACTGCAATTCCGTTCAGGGCAGAAGCATTGAGAGAAAGTGCATTCCTTCTCATGAGTTAACTCCCTCCCATAAGAAAACTTCTCTATGCAACCAAACTTAGCGTTAAGGCATGGGACAAAGACTGCCTTTATCACCCTCTCCATTGCTCTACAACGAATGCGACCAATGGGAAGATCACAAATAGAACATTTGTTCCTCAGCTTGTTACAGCATGTGGAGCAAGCTAAATGTCCATTCTCACACTGAAATGTAAAAACAAAAATTTCTTACTTCTCTAATGAAATTTAACAAGCGAAGGAAGGTATCATATTCCAAAATCTGGATAACTCTTTCTACTTTGAAGCAACAACGCAATGTTCGAATGATAAAACATTTATAAATTGTAAAGAATCACAAATCAAGATAGAAACTTAGAAGAAACGAAACCTGGAAGATAGTACTAGTCAGTACGTCGCAGCAAATAGGACAGTTAAGAGCTTCTAAATCAATCAGCGTCTCCGAGAAGTTTGTATAGTCATTTTCACAAATCAAGGATCTCGAAGATAAGCTAATTTGATTTACACTGGAGGGACTTTGTTGCCTTGTTGAGGTTACAAGCTCAGCCATGTCTGTGAAAAGGTAAGAATGTTGAAATATTCTATGAAATTTAGTAGAGATATAAGTAAGAGAAATGGGTACCCAACGTAACGCTTAAGAGTCTTCGACTTCCCAAGAGTTTTTACGTGCTTTGATGATATCATTAAATCTTTCTTGAAAATAGCTATATGTATTAGTTTGAATGGAGATTTCCCAAAAGCTAAAACTAGTGTAGACAAAGAGACTGTAATCATACGGGTCAAAATTTATTTTTTGTTCGATTGGTTTAATTATTATCATCTCGAGCGAAAATGAGAAATACTCACAAACTTAAAACCGGATTGTTGAGTCCAATCAAAAACCGACTTTGGCATATTAGTTTATTAATCCCTGTTGGTCCGGTCTAATAGTTATAGTCTTCAAATTGAACTCACTTAGGATTCGATATGATTGTATTTAGAGTGGAATCTCGCAAATACAATTATTGGCCACAACTTCTTGTCTCAAAAAAACCTTTATGCACAAAGGTTAGATTTACAATCTAAATCATATATACAACTAAATATGTGCATGAGAACGAAATGACAACTACAATTCTTTCTTTCCATAACTTAGTCATGAACATAAGCCCGGCCACGGCCGATCAAAATCCGCAAACTACCAGACAACGTATAGGAAGGAATCACCATGAAACCATCTTCTGGCTGTTCATTCCTCACTTTCTGAACGTTCTTCACCAGGAATCCCTGCCTCACTGAGCTATCAACAGTTAGGTTTATCAGATGGCATGACAATTTTCCTACTCCAGGTGCCAAAGGTGCAATACAGCTCACAACGACATACACAACGTGCAAACCCCTAAAAGCTTGAATAACAATCACGTCACCATCGTTTTTTTCCTGAAGAACTGTGGTATTCTTATCAAGGTCCAAGCCAATACTAACAGGAACGTCCCATACAAATGGAATCACCCCATGTTTGTGTTTACCACGGACGTGACTGTTGAGATCCTTGTAATAGCCAGTGTAGTTGCAGTCAAGTACAGGGCAAGAACACGGTGCGAAAACACACACCTTCTCGTGGCTAAATCGGTTTCCGTACATCATTTTCTCCTTACATCCGTATGTGGCGTTCGGACAAGAGACTCTACATGCTTCGATAACTTTCTCCATGGCTCTGCAGCGAATGTAACCTATGGGTAACGTGCATGACGGACATATGTTCCTCACTTTGGTGCAGCACACAGAACAAGCTAGATGACCGTTATCACACTGAACACAGAACATACAGAGTTATTACAAACAGACAACAATTCTAGTTACATCGATAAAAAAAAAGGGATTAACCAATTGAGACAAATAAAATGTCCACCAATTCTACACAAGTGAAGAACTTCGACCCCAAAAAAACCAAAGTTATGGACTTTAAAACCTAAAAGGGATTCTGACATATGTTCCTCACTTTGGTGCAGCAGACATAACAAGCTAGATGACCATTATCACAGCAAATACAGAACCCACAGAGTTATTACAAACAGACAACAATTCCAGTTACATCGATCAAAAAAGGTATTAACCAATTGTGACTCAAAACTCCCACCAATTCTACACAACTGAAGGACTTTGACCCCCAAAAAAAACCGAAGTTATGGACTTTAAAACTTGAAAATGGATTCTGACGTATGTTTCTTACTTCGGTGCCGCAAACAGAACAAGCTTAAGATGACCATTATCACACTAAACACAGAACCCACAGAGTTATTACAAACAGGCAACAATTCCAGTTACATCGATTACAAAAAGGGATTAACCAATTGTGACACAAGTGAAGGACTTTAAAACCTAAAATGGATTCTGACATATGCTCTTCACTTTGGTGCATCTCACAGAACAAGCTAGATGGCAATTATCACACTGAACACATAACAAAACCCACAAGAGTTATTACAAAACAACTATATCACAACAATTCTAGTTACCTTGTAAAAAGGGCTTAATCAATTGCAACCAAAGTGATAAACTTTGACAACAAACAAAGCAAAAAAGACAGAAGTGATTGACTTTGACTTAAAAAGAACAAAAGTGATTGACTTTTGACCCACCAAAAATAAAAGACAGAAAGTGATCGACTTTTAAACCTAAAATGGATTTGAAATCAAACTGATGAAATGTACGGAGGAAGGAAGCAAAACCTGAAAGATGGGAATCTTGAGGGGCTCGCAGCAAATGGGACAATCAAGAACATCTGGATCCAATAGCGTTACGGAAAGAGACGAAGAGCTCTGAGTTATTATCGATTTCCCAATTCGTTTTTCCTCCTCTATCACCACTTCTCGATCATCGCTATCATCTCTCTTAGATTCTCGATATTCAGATTCGGTTCTTGTTTCTTCGTCTTCTTCCCTTGAACTTCCGGTGTCATCAGAACCATCCTCCTCGACGTTTTCTTCGTCTTCGTCGATGGAAGGAAGTCGTTGTCGTTTCCTTGATTGGTTCTCGCTTGATCCTTCTCCATCGTCTCCTCCACAAACTGAGAATCTCGCCATCGAAATCAGATCTTTACGAACTCGTGAAGAAGAAAATATCTTTGAAGCAATTTTACGTTAAGTAAAAGAAACATAACCGAACCGATTGAAATTGAACCGGATTTATAATACCGAATTAAAAAAATTCGATTCGAGCTCAAATGGGCCAAATATATCCAATTGAACTCAAATGGGCCGTTTAAAGTATATATTCTCTCAGCCCATTACGTAAATGAATATTGTTAATCGAAAAAGAACAAGAGTCAACCGTTCCAATTCAACCCCATCACCCAAAGTTTCCCAGATTCTGCTCTGCTCTTTACGTTGTAAGCAAACAATTGTTTCAATTCTCTTTATGAAATGGCTAATTTTGTAATATATAGAGAGAGAGAAGGGACTAGTTAAGAAAAAATGGAGGAGAAGCTTGGGAAGAGGAGACGAGTACTGTTGGTTCCAGTTCCAGCTCAAGGACATATCACTCCAATGATACAACTTGCAAGAATCCTTCACTCAAAAGGTTTCTCAATCACAGTTGCTCAGACCAAGTTCAACTACTTGAACCCTTCAAGTGATTTGTCTGATTTTCAGTTTGTCACCATCCCAGAGAATCTACCTTTGTCGGATCTTGACAGTCTTGGACCAGGACGGTTTCTTGTTAAACTAGCTAAAGAGTTTTGTGTTAGCTTTAAGGAGTGGTTGGGTCAGTTTTTGGTTCAGCAACAAAGTGTTAATGAAGACATCGCTTGTGTTATCTATGATGAGTTCATGTACTTTGTTGAAGCAGCTGTTAAAGAGTTTAAGCTTCCTAATGTTATTCTAAGTACTACAAGTGCAACGGCTTTTGTTTGTCGTGTTGTTATGTGCAAACTCTATGCAATAGATGGCTTGGCTCCTCTAAAAGGTATATTACTTCATCGAATCATATGCTATTATGTGTTTATGTTGTTTTTAAACATGTTTGCGTTTCAAAAAATGAAATTTTTTGTGCTCTGTTTGGTGCTTTTGTTAGATAGAACTAGAAAATATTCATTTGGCGTTTGGATTATGCGTTTTTGTATTAATATGAAAAGGTGTCACGTTTGCGTTTAGCGGAATTAGAATTAATTAGGACACTAAAAATTGTGGATTTATCTAAAGAAAGTGCACATTGAACATAAATGCAAGCAAACAATAGATTCTACAATCTTGTAACAACATGGTTTTGCAGAAAATGGTTTGGCTACTCTAAACGATATATTACTTCATCGAATAATATGTTTGCGTTTACATGTAAAAAAAATGAAAATGTCTTTGTTGTGTTTCATTCTTATCTTTACCTAGAAAATGTTCTTTTGGCGTTTGGAGTTTGCGATTTATATAAATATGAAAAGGTTTCCGGTTTGCGTTTAACGGAATTAGCAAATGAATTGTTAGGACACTAAATTTGTGGATTTATGTAAAGAAACTGTGTAGAGCATATAAATACAAGCAAACAATAGATGCTAGAATCTTGTAAGAACATGGTTTGTAGTTTGCGTTTTGTATTAAAATAAAAAGGTTTCCGGTTTGTGTTTTGCAGAAGGAGATGGGCGAGAAGAGGAGCTAGTGCCAGAGTTAGATCCCATAAGGTACAAGGACTTACCAACTTCAGTATTTGGACCAGTAGAATCCACAGTGGAATTGTTTAAGAATACATGTTACAAAGGGACAGCTTCCTCTGTAATAATCAACACAGTAAAGTGTCTAGAGATTTTATCCTTGGAATGGCTTCAACAAGAACTCGAAATTCCGGTTTATCCTATAGGTCCTCTTCACATGGCGACTTCAGCTCCTTCTACGAGTCTTCTAGAAGAGAACGAGAGCTGCATAGAATGGCTAAACAAACAAAAGCCGGACTCGGTGATATACATAAGCTTAGGAAGCTTTACTTTGATGGACACAAAGGATGTGTTCGAAATGGCTTCAGGGTTGGTTAGTAGCAACCAACACTTTCTGTGGGTGATCAGACCAGGTTCCATACGTGGTTCTGAATTGTCTGATGAAGCGTTGTTTAGTAAGATTGAAAGATCTGATCGAGGTTACATTGTGAAATGGGCGCCTCAGAAGCAAGTTCTTGCACATTATGCAGTTGGAGCGTTTTGGAGCCATTGTGGATGGAACTCAACTCTAGAAAGCTTAAGCGAAGGTGTTCCAATGATATGTAAGCCTTTTACCACTGATCAAAAGGCTAATGCAAGGTACGCGGAATGTGTGTGGAAAGTAGGGTTTCAAGTGGAAGGTGAGCTAGAGAGAGGAGCAGTCGAGAGAGCTGTGAAGAGGTTAATGATTGATGAAGAAGGGCAAGAGATGAAGAGAAGAGCTCTTAGTTTGAAAGAGAAACTCAAACCCTCTGTTTTAGCTGGAGGTTCTTCATATAACTCACTTAATCACTTCATCGGGACTTTGTAAACCGTTAAATGAATTTTAAAATAAACCAAAATAAACCGAATTAAACCGTAAGCATTCTAGTGCCAATGGGCTCGAATGGGCCTTTCGAAGCATAGATCATCTCAGCCCATTTACTTTACGAAAAGTTCGAAATGGAGTGAAACGAACAAGAACCCTTAAATTTGGGGATTTTTTGAATTTCATCTCGATTTCAAGAGTTTGATTCTTGTTTCAAATTTTGAAATTGGATGGAGAAATGAACAATCAAATTGAAGAACCAAACATCGCACCAGAGCCCAATCGTTGGTATAACATTACGTTAGGGCCATCACTATTTAGCGATGGTCACTCGTATAATCCTCCAAAATTCTGCACTATACGATGTAAGTTCAAATCTTTTTGATTCTCTTTTTGGGTTCATTTATAAACGAAAAATTCGATTAATTTTTATATTCTTTTTGGGTAATTTCTTGTATAATTTTTATGTATTTGGCATATTTGAATTTTCTTTTTGCAGATGAGTTTAAACCGGCATCGATTGATAAAAGCAAACCGGGATTGTTACACAAGAGGAATGATAATAGGGTTACGTTAGAGTTTGAGAATAATCAAATCAGTAAACCTAAAGTTAGGTTTGATGGTGTTAGTGAAGATTACAATGACAAAGACAAAGATGCAATACTCTTCTTTGATGGCGAAACGTTTCGTTTGGAGAAGCTTCACCGAGCTGTTAAACGTTTGAAATACTTACGTGTTCCTGAAGATTCTGCTGCACCGTTTATAACAGAAGCAAACACTAAGGTTGTTCCTTCAGTTACAAACACGGTTAAACCGGTATAAGTCTTATTATCTCTTTGCTGCTTGATCTTTTGGTACGTTAAGGAAACAGTTATCAAGAAGTAATATTAAACTTTTGTGTTGCTTTCTTCACTGTTGCAGGTTAAAGTGGTGGAAATTGACATTAACAATCCTGTTAGCTTAGGTATACAACTTTCTACTTTGGCATGTTCATTTACATTTATTGTAATTTTATGTATCCTTGTGTGTTTGTGTGTATGTAGATATGTATGTATGTGTGCATAGGTAATGTGTTATGCACCTGATGCATGTGTGTGTGTGGATCTGTATGTATCATGTATGTGCATAGGTTATGAATGTAGTGTTGGAAGTTAACTGCTTTTTGTCTACCTGTCACAGAGCATGAAGATGAAGAAGTTCCTAACCGTCTTGTCTATGAATCCGAGGAGCGTGTCAACAGTGATGATGATGATGATAACCAAGAATCGGCAAGAAAAGGGATTACTACCCCGACTAAGGAATTTCGAACTGGTGGTCTTGACATTGACATAAATCTTCCGCACCCTGCTGAGGTTGAAGATGATGAGATTGCAGATGTAGATATCAATGATGATGAATCTTACAAAGGTCTTAACGCAGCAGAAACACTTAGAGCTCAAGTAAAAGCAGAAGCGAGAAAGGAGGACCCGAGGAGTTCAAGTTCAAGCAGCGGTAGGGAAAGTGAGAGCAGCGAAAGTGGAGCTGAGAGTAGTGATAGCGAGAGTAGCAGTAGCAGCAGCAGCAATATCAGAAACAATGGTAGCGAAAGCGGAACTGGAAGTCACTAGATCATCTATATGTATGTAATGTAAGTGTTTTCTTGCCTTTTTAAAGTCTTGTGAACCAATTTGCGAAGTTGGATTCTGTGCCTTAGCTTGTAGTGTTTTGCAATTAGACTTTAGGGCGTGTAAGTACTATAGATGCTTTAGTGTAAGTATGTAAATGTTCAGTTATTTTATGAGGTTCAGACTGTCTTCAGGTACACTAATTTAGTTTTTGAAATCAAACTTCTTATGCACAATGTTACACATATTTACAAGTCTAATACAAAGCATGTTGAATACCTCTAAGCATTATCAAGATGGACCTGGCCACGGCTTATACAAATCTCTATCTTCAAGTTGCCATCACTAGGCATCATATACGAAGGAAGCAACATGAAACCGTATATGGGCTGATCCTCTCTCACTTTCTGAATTTTACGTAGCAACAATGCCTGCTTCAGTTTAATACCCAACACTGCAGCTTTCAAGGTGCAGGAGAAACCACCTAGTGCTAAAGGTGCAATGCAGGTTACACTGACAACCAAACCGTGTGATCTTTTAAAAACTTGAACAACAATCAGTTCCCCATCTTCCTCCTCTTGAAGAACAGCAATCGTCTTATTGAGGTCCCATTCTAACGTTAGGTTAATGTCCCAAATAAACCGGATCAGTTCGTCTTTGTGTTTAGCACGAACGTGTTTGTAGAGATGCTTGTATGAGCCGGTATAGTTACAGTCACGCATCGGGCAGGAACATGGGGTGAAAACACATTTTTTCTCGTGTCTCGACCGATTCCTGTACGAGGTTCTCTCTTTACACCCATATTTGGCATTTGGACATGATATTCTAGTTGCTTCGATAACCATCTCCATGGCTCTGCAACGACTGAACCCAATCGGTAATTTACAGGACGGACATACATTCTTGAGTTTTTCGCAGCACAGTGAACAAGCCAGATGACCATTATTACACTGCAAGACAGAACATAAGAAAAAGTTATATCACCACTTTGAGAAAAAGCAGAACGCGCTAGTATGTTTCACTTAAGAATTATAAAGCAACATGCCATATGGAAGATATAATCAAACGTAGAATTCATGTGACGATTCATAGAACAGCAATTAAATCCCACTTTCATCTTATATATCTTTTTAATGTGTTTCCTCTGTTAACAGAAAGTTAAGGCTCCTTTAGTATCACCCTTATATATATATATACTTAGTGTGCTTTGTTCTACTATGGAAATAAAGAGGTTCTTTTAAGTTTCAAACCTTACCAATATTCTAGTCACAGAGAAAAAAGAGCCACTCTAGTAACTAAAGGACACTAATATGTAATTGTGAGTAGTTCTTGAATCATGAAGAAGGATCAAACCTGAAATATAGGAATCTTGAAGGGCTCGCAGCAGATCGGACAGTCGAGAACATCTGGATCAAGAAGAGTCACAGAAAGATGATAATCACTGGTTGAGTCTTCTACATCAGCGAATATTTCAAAGGTTTCCTCGAAGGTTGTCTCTTCTTGAACCGATGGTTGTTGGCTGGGAAATCTCCAATTCCTCACCCAATCTCTAAGCTTGTCTTCTTCAAAATCTGAAAGATGGATGATCAACAAAACAAATATAGAGAATAACAAGAAAACGATCATGAACATGTCAAATGCCAAATTTAATTTGGATCATTTCTTAATGCATATATATAATATAGAAGGGGAAATGTTACAGAAAATGCCAGAATTATTTCTTCCACAACAAGTAATTGACTGAGCACAAGGAAGACAATACTATAATTAAATATTAGACGACAGATAATAGCAAGCCTAATCTGTTTATTTAATTTCGATTCAGTCTTGATCAGTTCCTATCATGCTCATGTTGAGAAAGGAGTCTCTAAATTCCAATTCCTTACTCATTATATTATCATTTACTTTGGCTGCTAAGTCCCAACAAATATAATAGTTTTCTGGTAAACCTTTAAAAAAATTCTTGATCAAATTTATTTTCACCGTCTCGTATATATAGATTTTTTTGGGGTCAACATTGAAAGTGCCGAACTTCATAGAAAAACTAGAACACAAATTAACATGAAATTTCTGTCAAGAACATGTATTACTAACTAATCGGTTAAGTGTACTTATGAATTTCATCTAAAACAAATTTTCAATATGCTCAAAACACATATCCACTTATATTAATCTAGCCTTTCATGTTTAAGGTTTCAGGTTTAGTACTTTGGTGCACCTTACACATGAACCTGGATGTTACGACTTAATAATCTAGTCTTTCATGTCGCTGAGTTTTAAAATATTAGATTAGTAAATCTAATATTATAGTATGATTGTTAGAACCTCAAGTTACAACTTCAACAACACAACAGTAATTAAATACAATTATTTCATGACATTCTCAACAGCTTTAAGAGTATTTATTCCCAAGGTAGGGAAAACCTGACAGTGTTGGTCAAGGGGTTGATATCCCGAAAGAACATGCTCCTTGTGGATGTAGAAAATCAGCTTACCGAAAATAGCAAGTAATTTGAGGCTCAGATCTCTGTGGAAATCGATTTGCTTTTGGTGGTGGCAGTGGATGAAGAGGCGATGGTACATGGGACTGATGCTAGAGATGGTGAAAAGTCAATTCGTATAACACTTCCTATGATAAAACTCTCACAATTTTATTAGGTGACTTCTTACTTTCATGATTTCTAGATAAAAGAGAAAATTCAAAAAAAAAAAACATCACGTTACAAAATTGACAGAATTCAGAACAGATTCATAAATGCCTCATACTCCGCCGTGCGCGAAGGAGTCACCTTATTACATAATTTAAAAATCAGAAAAAGACAAACATAGCAGTATACTTTAAAGAAATGTCATCAGTTGAACAGCGTTTGAAGTGGCCAACCAATACCCGAAATAATGAGAGGACGTATGAAGACATAACCTGTTATGTCAATATGTCATCTCATTTTCAATACTACTTAAGTTCGTTTTAGCACGAGACAATAGACCATTTGTTTCTTGCACTTTTCAAAATTAATTGGGTACTTGTTGAGCTTCTTAGTAAGTTGATCGAATAACTCATCGACCACATCATCTCCAAAATGTTTTTCCAAGACAGAACTGAGAATAGCTCGAAACGTGGAAGTGGAGAAGTCGTTGGTTAATTGCATATCCTCAAATGGATGGCTTCCAGTCTCCATCACCTCAATCGTAAAGCTTCCATTTTGCTCAATTTCTCCCTTCAATTCACTATACTGAGGAAAATATATGGGCAAGCTGAACAACTCGATTTTTTCCTCGCTTATCAATCCCTACAAATGAAATAATAAGTGAGCATTACTAGTTTGTTTCCCTTGTCTAATCACTAGAACCAACAAATGAATGTTCATGCCTAACTTGTATGATGCTTAGAGGACTCAAAGTACATAAAAATTTGAAAAATTGAAAAATTGTAAATGCTTATATATCTTACCGATTTTGCCATATCCATAAGACAATCACCAATGGTGTCAATGACGATACCTTCCCAAGTCTCAGACATGAGAACACCATCAGGCAAACATTGGCCTAGTGCAATCATCAATCCTCCAGGCACAATCTCTTCTGCTCTAGCTTCAAGAAAAGTGCTCATGTCTTTTGTGAACTGGATCTTGTAAGCCTTGGTCGTTTCTTCAATCAAATTATTACATTGGATGTAGTTTTTGTTCCATGCTGGAGATTTCTTGTCACAAACATGTTCGGGAACACTAGAAAGCCAGTGAGTCGTGTAGGAAGTGTGTCCAATGTGGATGCTGTTTCTTGGCAGCACTCGGCCATAGAAAGAACCTGGAACACCGACTGAGAAATATTCTCGTTCGGAGGAAGGAGGTTGAGTTCTAAAGAGTGTGTTGAAGTCATTGTTGGGTTGATCGTTGAAACAAACTTGGAACTCGAGAGACACAAGACTCTTTTCTTTCATGTGTTTGAGTTTCACCGTATCAATAATGTTTTGAACAGCATGAAACGTGTTAGGGCCAACAGAACAACCAAAGTCTGCAATAGTGAAAGTAGTAAGACCGGCATTGAGATTCAGGAGATCAGTCTTTTCTAAGATGTATAGCTTAGCCTTTTCTTCAACACTCTCTCTGGCTGCTTTCTGTATCATAAATATACGTTAGTTAATACGTGTGCTTGATATACCTAGGCTGGCATCATGGCTAACGATAATTGCATGATATAAATATGGTTAAATTATAGGAATAACAACACCATCAGTTATTTTTATATAAAATATATAAGAAGATAAATTATTTATACGTCACATACCTGGTACGAAGAATTATGGATATAACTGTGTAGCTCTTCACCCCCGCTCATCGGGTACGATTGAGCATAACTTGGCATGCTTATGTTTTTGTGGAAGCGGAGCTTATTTTCTGGAACTGTTGGTAATCTTAGTTTTAGTATAAATTAATAAGAGACGAAAGCAAATTGCTTATATAAAAATGGTTGGAACAAGTCCCCATTTTATAAGACAATTAACATAGGCTGGGTGAGGAGGAAAGAATATTCAATCTAAAGGTGGCGCGTACACTTTAGAAAGGTAAATAAATTTGAATGTCAAAAGTCGACCAAGATAAAAGGCGGCGATGGTTCTCTTAATAATAATACATGTACATCCATGTGTATGTAAGTCTGGCCAGCTTCAAAACAAAACTAGACTGTAATCCGTGTTCACAACCGAATTAACAAAAATATTTTATAATATTTATCATTTTTAAATATTTTATATTTTTAAATTTAATAGAAATAATTCTTATAATAATAATTTTTAGTAGTGTTATATTTATATTTATTAAAAATATAACAGATTTTTGTTATTTTTAAGATGAATTTTTAATGTTTATTTCTTTTTTAAATAATTTGTAGTTTTAAAATTTTGAAATTTAAAATATATTAACTGATTTTGAACAAATGCAGAGACCAGAATAAATCGATGAATATTAATTTTTGTATTCAACAATGGAGAAGACGATATCCATATATACAAAGTAAAGCAAGTTTCCTAAACACTAGAATCTATACAATTAAGAGGAGATATTCTCTGTACTGCAATTGAGTAGCATCGCTGATATATCGGAATCGTGATTAACACGAGATCATGATATTTCCTAATAAAATTATTTTTGTATAAATATATTTGATATTTTCAAATCTATTTTGCAATTGAGTAGCATCGCTAATATATCGGAATCGTGATTGACACGAGATCATAATATTTTCTAATAGATTTATTTTTATATAAATATATTTGATAGTTTATGAACCGATAATATTTTTAATTGATTTTATACTTTTAAAAAATACATGATTTATGGACAATTTTGTTTTAAGCTTTAAAAATTTATAATTAAATTTATATTTTTATAGATTATAATTATATATTTTTAAAATATGATAATTCGTCTGTTAAATTTAAATTTATTGCCTCTTAGTTTATTAGATGTTTTTTCCAACTTAAGTTTATTAGATGTTTTTTAACTTATGTTTATTAGATGTTTTAATGAGAAATATTAAATGAGGAAACTTATAAATTTTTTGTTCTCCATAACCTATGTACCTCGTGTTTTATGTATTAATCATGACAACAGTTTCTCTATTTTCTCCTGTATCTGGTACTGTGGTTTTGATTGGTAACCTTCAGAATGGTAGAATTATGTTTTTTTCCAAATATTTTTTTAATTAAACAAAAATTCGTGGAATAGAAATTAAAACGCAAAAACGCAGACTGCATTTTTACAGAAAGAAAATATAAAAAAAATTTCATTCTACATAAAAGCGAATATTGAATAGTTTTTTTGCGGAATGGATGAATAAAATAATTATTTTACATTTTACTTAATTTTATATTTAATCATAAATTTAAATTTTAAAATAAATTAACATTAATTTTAATTTTGTTAACTGTATGAATATTTTTATACTGAATAAAATTGCATAAATATACATTTAGTTTAGATTCAATAATTTCATTAAAATTTAAATATTTTAAATATATTTAAATAAATCAATAATAAGTTTAATAATAATAAATATTTATTTTATTTATTATAATTCCTAATAATTATTAATAATTTTATAATATATTAATAGAAAGACATATTTTAATAATTTTTAATATTTGTTATATTTAATATGATATATAAATATGTTAAATATAATTAAAATTCATTTTATATCATATATATTTCACTAATCCGTAAAGATTCTCCAATCTTATAAAAAATTTATTTCACAAGATTTATTCCGCAAACATTCAGTAATTCCGCAAATCTGTAATTTGAAAACGCAATTCCATCATTCTGCAAACACAATTCCACCATTTTATAAGTTACCAATCGAAACCTATGAGTGACTTCTAGAGTGACTACATTCTACAATACAAGCATCAATCACATATTATTCTATCAAAATCATAAAACTAGTTAGATTTAAAATAATGCAAAACAACTACGTACAGGACTTTTACCCAAAAAAAAAATAACTAGCGAACGTGTAAAATGATTAACATTGAATATCAAACTTTTACGCAACTACACAAATATAACAACGTGAATTGGCGAACATACATCCCTTTCTACATGGAAAAGCTTTTTGAAATATATCCACGTGAAGTAGCGAACGTGTAAAATGATTATACAAAGGTCATTACGAAAAGAAAAAAATTATGTATTATGCATTTATGTTTATTTTAAACGTGCTTAGTTGACGTAAAAAAAAGCAGATACCAAACCTACTTAAATTCGCTAGACGTTAGTTGGATAGTAGGTGCTCAGTGAATTACCGAAAAGTCGGGAATTATACAGGATTGATCGGAGTGGAATTTTAAAACAGTTTACTATGATATTTTTATATATTTGTATTGGTAGATAATGTCAATAAATTAAATAAGGTCCATTGGTTAAAAATTTTATAAAAACTCATCGAATTCAGGTTCGAGGGCAGTTGGTAACATTTTTTATATTTTTTATATTTATATAAACCTATTTTTGTTCTCAATAATATCAACTTATCAACTCTCCTTGAACAAATACAATACAATAAATATTTAAAATAAATATAGAAAATAGAAAAACAACACAATAAACCAAGAAAAACGGCCATTTCCTGCCTCAACACATTTCCGCGGTCCCGATCCGGACTCCTACTTTTGAGATGCACCAAAACATACCTCGACTCATATTTTTATTTAAATTTCACACCCAGACATTTTACTAATTGATTAATTCATACCCCGTCGTTAACTCTTTAACAGTTCTATTAATCAGCTGCTGATTAGGAATTAACCTGGATTATAAAATTAAAAAAACGGATTAAAATTAATTAATAACAGGTTAACATAATTATTTAAATTATAGAAAGAGGAAAAATAAATACTTAATTAGGTTGACATCACTAAACGCCATCGTTTTCTTTTTGTCCTCTTATCCTTTTTCCCTTTCTCTGTCGACAACGACAGTCTCCACGACGACAGTATCTCCACGACAAAAACCATCTAAAGCTTTGTTTCATCAGAATCGAAATCTAAATCAAAACGGTGTAATGAGGTAAGAATTACTAAAATTGAAAGAAATTAGAGTTTAAGGGTAGATAAATTGAGGTATAAAGGAGAAGAATTTTGGCTATGGGTTTTTTTTTCTCAAGACTTTAGCTCTCTGTTAGATTTTGAAGTTGAAGTTTTTCGTTTTTCATGTTGATTTCAGTGTGGATACTAAGTTCAACATAACTTATAATGGCAAGTTTGAGATAATTGATGGAGTACTTCAATATGTTGGAGTACAAATTCATGTACTTGAAACTGCTCCTCAGGCTTTGTATAGCGGGTTAATGGCAGCCAATATTGACTTGTATGGGCAGAGGATATGGTATAAACTTCCTTTCGAAGACTTAAAAGATCTAAAAATTTTGACTGATGGGTCACCTCACTTTGAGAATATGTGTAAAGCTGCGCCATGGACCGGAGTTGTTGAAATCTACATGGAGCAGGATGATGTTCATGCTCATGGAAAAGAAGAAGAAGGTCAAAACATTGAAGATAGAGTTGATAATACAGTGAATCAGACTGCACGCATTGAGGAAATATTAGATTCTTTTGTTGATGAAGAGGAGAAGAATGAAGCTGATCGTGATACTCCACCTACTTCTGACTGTGAAGAAGAAGAGCAGAATGGGATAGCAACAGAAAGATGGAGACGGGGATCTGGGGAGCTTAAGATAATGCAAGCTTTTGAGAGTGTTGTTGAGTTTAAAGAAGCGGTTTTAGAATACGCATTGAAAGGAGGATGGAATGTCAAGTACACACACTGGGGATCTGTTAAAAGTAAGGCAAAATGTGCAGTAATAGGTGAAGTTTCATGTAGCTGGAGAGTATATTGTTCTTATGAAGAAGCAGCGGGGATGTGGATGATTAAAACGTTGCAGGAAGAGCATAGTTGTACCCCTGATGCTTACTGCAAGCTGCTAACAGAAACGGTCATTGCCAATTTGGTTTTAAATGAGATCAGAAACGATTTTAAGTTCACGCCAAAAGCCATTCAGGACTTAATTGAGCAGCGTTACAATTTCGTTGTAACACACGCCATTTGTAGAAAAGCCAAGAAGAAAGCAATGGACATCATCTACCAGGAATTTGAAGAACAATGTGCACGGATGAAAGACTACAAAGATCACATTCTTAGGTAAGTTTTAAAAACTCATTTGTCAAAATATCAAACGATTGTTATGGGTCTAACTTTTTAGTCAACAGGACGAATCTAGGGTCAAATGTTGATTTGCTTACATCAATGACAGAGGATGGCGTTGAAAAATTCGAGAGCTTCTATGTGTGTTTTAAAGCACTTAAGAATATATGGATTCGACACTGCAGACCAATATTTGGAATAGATGGGTGTTTTCTGAAGACTTCTTCTAAAGGACAGTTACTTGCGGCAGTGGGAAGAGACGCAAACAACCAAATATATCCGGTTGCATGGGGCGTTGTTCAAGTAGAGGACAGTGATAGTTGGCAGTGGTTCATTAAGAAGCTCAAACATGATTTGGATCTTGGAGATGGTACTGGGTTTACACTAGTTTCAGATAAACAAAAAGTAAGTGAAGTAAACTTAATTTTTTTTCTAATGGTTCAACACTATATGGAACTAAATTGCCTCATGAGATGTTTTGATTTTTTTTTCTTTCAGGGATTACTCAAGGCCGTTGACTTGGAACTACCACATGTGGAGCATAGGACATGTGCACGACATGTATACGTCAATCTGAAAAAGATCCATACGAAGAAGCCTCAAATGAAAAATTTATTCTGGGCAATTGCAGACAGTTTCAACCAGGCAGACTACAAGATTGCTCTAAAGAAATTGGAGGAATATGACGTAAATGTTTATCAAGATTTGATGATGAGGAATCCGGAAGGTTTTAGTCGAGCTTACTTCAGCACCACGTCTACATGTGAAGATGCCCTCAACAACTTCAACGAATCCTACAACAGTGGACTTGAAAAAGCACGAGCTCTACCTCTAGTAGAGATGTTGGAAACCATGAGGAGACAAACCATGGTTCGAATAGAGTTGAGGAAGAACAAGTCGAGGAAGCATAAGGGAAAATACAGTCTTAAGGTTGCGAACACAATTGCTTTGGAGAAGGAGCAAGTCAAGTGATGTAAACGTATCCCTGGAGCCAATGGAGTAACTGAAGTCTCTGGACACACAGTCAGACTTCTTGAGAAGATATGTAGCTGCAGGAGGTGGGAGCTTACCGGAATTCCATGTCGTCATGCCTTGAAGGTTATCATTGATAAGAAGTACGATCCTGAAGACTATGTAGCGGATTGCTACTTGACTACAACTTGGCGTGACCAATATAGTGATTCAATCACTCCCATCGAAGGCTTAAAGTTTTGGAGAAATTCTGGTGCAGGCACTCTTCAAATAACACCAAGAGAGGTTAGTAAAGGTCGGAACAAAAACCCAGAGAAACGGAAGAAGTCCATTACCGAGTCTCCAACAAAGGGAAAATAACTGAGCAGACACTTTAAGGTAGTCCACTGTTATCGATGCGGTTTAACTGGTCATAACTCACTCGGGTGTTCAAATGGAGGAGCGCCTAATAAGCCTAAAAAGTTTTACCCGTGGAAGAAGAGATCAAAGGTTGTGGCAGAGTCAATTTTAGTTAATGATGGGGAAGGACCAGGTCCAAGCCAGCCATCAATTTAAGGTAGTCGACTTTGTGATGTCTTAGAAATTTGATGGATTTTGTCTTGGTTATGTGATGGTTTTATAGGAACATGATGGTTTTTGTCTAGGAATGTGATAGTTCTCTGTGAATGTGATGCTTTTTGTCTTGGAATGTTATGATTTTTTGTCTAGGAATGTGATGGTTTTATGTTTGATGCAGGACATGATGTTGAAGGCAGTGATCGGTAATGTCGTAGCTCAGTCACATTTTGAAGTTCTTTTAACTTTCATCAAGGAAGGAATGCTTGTTGTGTCTGTGTAATTTGTTATTTGGTAACAAATTAACTCTTGTTTCATTATGTAATTTGCATTGTAGTACTCTATTTGATGAATGACATTATGCTATTAAAATTTAAACATTACATTAGGCCAAATAGATTTCAGTCATAACACAAAATTTCACAAAAAGAGTCAAAGAGTCTAACAAAGATTTAGAAACAAACAAGCAAACAAAGTAGAAACAAACTAAGACTTAATGTAATAGTAGACGACAATCATGCCAAAAGCACAAACAAGGATGTTTTCAAGCTTCTAAGCTCAACAACACAATCCTTCACTTTATTCTCCAAATCATTGACCACCATTTTTCATCTCCTTCATATTTTGTTCTCATTTCTTGTATATTCTTCTCATAACTGCCAACAACAGCTTCACAAGTCCGAGTATCAAGTTCCAAACTCTTGACATCATCTTTAAGCTCAGATTTCATGTCTCCAACCATTTATTTTATCCCTTCAATCTCCTCTACAACTGATTCGTCTGTCCATTTAAACAGATGATCCGGATCCTATAAAACATAAACTGCAACTCAATTTCATGTCGTTCAAAAGTATTAGTAAGAACTCAATAGTTTTTACTCACCTTTTCTGATCCATAAGGACAACAGTGAAAAAAGTCTTCCTGGATTTTCAAAGGTATTTGAAGTCTTAATCACAGAAGGTGCACCACATCTACACTTTGATGGCATGCCTCTCTCCATTATACCAACGCAGCGTCTCCAATTCGCACTTGCTACACCAAATATAGATCAATTTTTTATTTCGCCAAACACAGTCAATAATGTAGTTAAACGGTCAGAATTGTAAAATTAAAGGTTCCTCTACATACCTGAAGCCAAATTAGACATGGATGCTTGATTACGTTCTTCACCCAATCGAAATTGTCTTCTCTGAGAATTTAGGGTTTTTTTCAAACGATTGTTCGTCGACAGAGGGGGAAATAGACAAAGAGAAGCTTTTTGAAGATAAACAAAACGATGTCGTCTATTTGTTTTTCCTCTTTCTATATTTTAAATAATTATGTCAATCTGTTATTAATTAATTTTAATCTTTTTTTTTTAATTTTATAATCCAGGTCAATTCCTAATCAGCAGCTGATTAACGGAACTGTTAAAGAGTTAACGACGGGGTATGAATTAATCAATTAGTAAGATATCTGGGTATGAAATTTAAATAAAATATGATTCGGGGTATGTTTTAGTGCATCTCAAAAGTAGGGGTCCGAATCGGGACCGCGGAGATGTGTTAAGGCAGGAAATGGCCGTTTTCCCCAATAAACCACAAGTCAACAAAGCTAAAATAAACATATGACAGTGTAGTTCAAATCCATTATATATATATCTAAAATTCCATTACACATCTGATACAAAAAGCAACAACTTCCAATTCATAGGATACACAAAAAAATAGATTGTCTTAATTTTGAAACCTAAAACAAAAATAAATAAAAATATTACATTTTCATCATTCAAGATTCATTAATTATCATGAATTAGAAAGATATGTTAGGAATTTGGAATTAGCCTATATCTTTATACACATTCAATAACAATTAAAAGACATAGGAAACAAAATTAAAAAACACAAATACAATGATACTCACGGTAACATTCATATACACAAAAGACATCAAGTTAAACATCAAAAACAAAGATCCAAATATCATAAATACATAAACGAAGACAAATAGCATAAAAGAAGACAAACTTTACTAATTAGATTTGTTAGGAGTCATGGACGATAGGAATGTCTTGATAGATATCAGTTTCAAACTTCATGTCGATCACATCTTCTTCTTCAGATTCAAAGTCATCATCATATAGATCTCTAACCCTTGAAGCTTGGGTTACAAGCAGCACACTAAAATCAGGATCTCCTTCAACGCATCCTACAAGCCAATCTTCAACTGTATCTTCATTAGCATCATTGAAGATCACATCAGCATTCTTCTCGTTGATTTTTTTCTGCTTGTTAAAGAGCTTCACATTGAATTGGAAAAACACTAGGTTGTTTCACCGAGTGAGAACTAATCTATTTCTCTTCTTTGTGCGGATCTGCAAGAACAATAATGACATATTCACATTATAACAATGATGTACATTCTTCAAGGAAGGTAACAAACAAACTAAGGATCCTTGTCGCCACTTTTTGAATTTTTGGACCACCAATTCCCTAATATAAAGCAAGGAAGTCATATACTTAATTAAAATTGAATCAAAGACAAATAAAGTTAAGAAACAAACCTGGATCAAAGTTGCTGTCCATATTCTCACAACATTTTAATGTCAAATTTCTACCAAATAACCTCACTTATATTCTTGTAAAGATTGATCTCATTATTTACAATAAAGTCTTACTTAGCAAAGTCACCATGATAGAAAGTCTCAACACGCGCTAAGAAACCTTCCATGACATTAAAGCCACTTTGAATAGTCGGGTCTTGATGGAAATAAAATGGATTCAGAAAATAAGCAGCAGTATGAAATGGAGAAATAAATCTATCTTTCATCTTCTCATCAATGATCTCTCTCAATATAATCCTTAGAGCTATTCTCTCAATTAAGAGATCGATGCAATACTTAGGAGTCGAATTCCACAGAATTTCAAGAATCAGGCAATAGACTATTAAGCTTTTGTATTAAGCTAAACAAGAATGATTGTATTTAAAAGACAGAAAAGCAATAAATCGGTTCGTAAGATCAGATGGAGAAAACGTCAGGCTCATGGTAATCTCAGGAAATCATGAATGCAAGTTAATCAGTTAATCAAGATTCTTCTAATGTTCTAGAACTTGAAACACAATGATAAAGTGAACCAGTTGTCGCTGCAAAAACTATCTATGTCTAACAACCTAGAAAACTAAATTTCTTTGCGAATTCTATAGTCTAAACATGCAATAAATCCAGGTTTGATCTGTTCACAAAAACCCTAAATCAAATTCCTTTGCAGATAGGTATTTTGCTCATCCATGATTCTTTCTAACTAATTAACCAACTTTGTTGTGAGAATCAACCTATGATCAATAATCTAAATCGTCAGTTCAGATCAAG
>KE154206.1:14076-51118 GCA_000411075.1 Sisymbrium irio | reverse complement strand
CTCATCTAGGATTCTTTCTAGCTAATTAACCAACTTTCGTTGCGAGAATCAACCTATGATCAATAATCTAACTCGTCATTTCAGATCAAGCATTAACCACAACCTAGATGAAGAACTAGTGTTCAAAATCCTTAATTAACCAATCAACCTAACAATCCATGAAATCCCTAATGAGAAACCCTAAACCTAACTAGCAAATTACTCAGACATGATTAATGAAACATAAATCATATTTGAATAAGATTGCATAAGAGAAATAATAATATAATTAATGGAGTTCTGAATCTTCTCTGAAGGAGTTCAAATTTTTCTCTCCAAAGCTCTCTACAAATCTCTCTCAAAGTATGATGATAGAAAATATGATAAGTCTAAACAATGACTTTAAAACCTAAATTTAGTCTAGAATACACGTGGGCACTTATTTGTAATTATTAGGAGTTCAAGGACTCTTTTACAAATTCAGCAAAGCGTAGAAGATGCAGAACGAAATTGCCGTCAGGAATTGGTGTCGAATGACTCCCCAGCATTGAATTTTCTATGACTTCAGTTTCTCTGTATCTTCTCGAGATCTAACCCCAAAAAGCTCCAGAATGCTCCAAAACTTCCAAATATGCTTCAAATGTACCTAAACTTGGAAAGACTCTAAAAAGACTCTAAAAACACTTAGAAGACTTTAAAAACATAACCAATGTCAAGGTTAAAAATCATAAAAACCATGATACGTCAATCAATAATCTGAAAGATCGGTTAGTAGTTCCTCTCCAAATTATATGAAGCTTCTTTGATATATTTCTTAACTTCTAAAATCTCACCATAACTGAATCTAATAGAAGATATCTTCTCTCCATCAGACAGCCTTACAACTTTCACTAGAGGACTGAATATCTTCAACAAGCATCACCTTACTCCAAAACCCATGAATCATAACAGTATCAAAAGCATTCTTACCCTTCACACACTTTTAATGCTTGCATTCTTTGCCATTCATCACTACCAAACATGCTCTTTAGTTGTGCCATTTTCTTGTAAAAACTATGCAATGTCAGAAAAAATGTTGCAAACCTTGTTGCTTCTGGTCTCAGAATATCACACTTCTTTGTAAAAGAACTCATTATTAACAATGTTTTATGATGAGCATAAACAAATATAGTCACAGCCTTTGCTTGATCAATTATCTTAGAAAATCTTGGAAGTTTGTAAATTCCCTCAAGCATCAAATTCAATGTGTGCGCAGCACATCCAGACCAAAAGATCCTTGGTCTTTTCTGTTTTAGCATTATCAGTGCTCACTTGCACTATCTTTTCTTCACCAAGAACTTCAATCCACCAATTCATGTAACTGAAGATGTAATCACTGGTATGGGAATCCTTAGAAATGTCTAGTGATGAAAGAAAATATGTACATCCTCTTAAATTCACACAAATATTCATTTTACTCCTTCTTTTCATATCAGTTTATGCGTCATCATCACTGAACAGCCTTCCTTGTCCTATTCTTATTTTAGATTCTTTAAATTTTCTTTTGTTTGAAGCTGTTCACAAATTAGCAATGGTTCTCTCGGCTGATACTGGCTTGGAAGCATCCAACCAGGCCCAAATTGTTCCAATGCTTTACAAATAACTTGAAAGTGTCATTGTCAACCACATATAACACTATACTGGAATTGTAAATCCATCAAGCACAATATTGGTGGACAACATGAGTTTTCTCCTTAGAAATAGCATAGTGTATACTTTGTTGTTGCCGCTGTGTAGCCAATGTTTAATTTATATACATGAGAATCTTTACTATTAAAAAAACGATATATGAAAAAACTTTACCACCATATATGATTTACAAGAAATACCATTATAATTTGATGAAAATGTTAATATTTCATTAAAAGTAATTTAAGTTACATATATATAAGTTATAATAGGTTTCATATACTTAATCACATATGATTATGTAGAGATTAATTATTATAAATAAAAATATAATTAGAAATGTATCCAAATAATTTAAAATAATATATCCCATTTCTCTAATTAATTAAATAATAATAATAATAATAATAATAATAATAAACCATATATATATCAGCTATTAAATAAAAAATATAATTAAATAATATAATAAATCAATTCTTATATGGGGAAATTGCTGATTATAACCCATTCTTTTATTTTTAGATACAAAGTATACTCCAAATTCAAAGTCAAGCAAATTACACTTGATACCATAGCAAATAAACAAAAAACTAAAATGGAAATGACAGCGATAACCCTGGAAAGTATGATGAAGAAGTCTAAAAGGTTAACTTCGTTTGACGTCTACTAGGTAGACATTTTTACTTGATACATATATTTTAAATTTTAATTAAGAAAATAGGAAAAAACTATTTAGTAATTTTTGTGTTAACGTCAACTATACAACATATATTAACATCTGTATATATTAAAATTGCACATAAACAAGTAAACTAAAACCATTAAATGTCAATTAGGGTGAAAAAAATTCAAATTAAGGTTTATGATTGGCAAACTTCATTTGGAAGTCTACTAGATAAACGTCTAAAGAAATCTACTTAATAAATATATCTTAAATTTTAATTAAGAAAATAGGAAAAAATTATTTAGTAATTTTTGTGTTAACATCAACTATAGAACATATATTACCATCTATATAAATTAAAATTGCACAAAAAAAGTAAACTAAAACCATCAAAGGTCAATTAGGATGGAAAAATTCAAATTAGGGTTTATGATTGGCATACTTCATTTGGAAGTCTACTAGGAATATTTACGTCTGTATATAACTTGCAGTTTCGATGAAGGTAACCCTAATTTTTCACAAATACGACGACGCTCTCTCTCTAAAAAGAAACACTCTCTCTCTAAAACAGCCAAAACAACCATAATCTGGTTTCCTTCTCAATGTTTGGTCCTCGTCTTTGTATCCGTATTTTGTTTTGGTTATGTTGTCTTCTAGTTCAAGGAGTGTGTCTTTTGGTGGAATACCAGAAGTGAGATCCACTACAGAGACTTCAGACGAAATCTACTTATTATGACTTAACTGCCTAATTCGACCAAACATTTAAGTACTTCATCAATATATTATATAATCACGCCAAAATCACACACATGAAATCTTATAGCCTAATACACCCCCACATAAAGGAAAATATTAAAAATTCATTATAACTTTCCCGTAAATGAAGTTTTAAAAATACAGATTTTTACTCAAAGTCCATTACAGAGACTTCAAACGAAATTTACTTATTATGACATAACTGCATAATTCGACCAAAAACTTGATTACTTCATCAATATATTATATAATCACGCAAAAATCACACACATGAAAATTTATAGCCTAACACACCCCCATAAAAAGGAAAATCTTAAAAATTCATTATAACTTTCTCGTAATTGCAATTTTAAATATACAGACTTCTACTCAAAGTCCACTACGTAAACTTTCCACTGAAGTCTACTACTATTTGGCATACTTTTGCAATTGCAATTTAACGAAGGCAGACTTCACACGAAATCTACTAAAATTGCAGATTTCACACGAAGTCTACCCAAATTGAAATTATATAAAGTAGACTTCGGCTGAAGTCTTTCTTCGTTAAATTTTGGATTACTTCTGCACCTCCAATAAAATGACGAGTAGTCGTCATCGTCATTAGTAGACATCGCCGCCAATAGTAGACTTCGGGTGAAGTCTACGAGAGTCTAGCTCTGCAATTACTCGATTAAAAAACTTCTCTATGAAGTCTACTCCAAAAGAATACATCTCGGAGAAGTCTACTCCATAAATAGACTTCTCGGGGGTCTGGTTTTGCAAATGACCAAAGTATGAATTTTCTGAGTCTATTATAGTAGCAGACTTCACTCGAAGTCTATTGTTGTTAGATTTGCGTTGACCAGGTTGTCGAATAAAAATTAATTATAGACTTCACATGAAGTCTACTTAATTTTTGTTAATTAGTAGATTTTGTGTTAAGTCTACTAACTATTTTTTATTATAAGTCTATTCTGTAATATTTTAGTCAAATTCAAATATAGCCTAAGTAGACTTCTTTATTGAAGTCTGCTTATAAAGTCAATATTGGTCAACTTTAAATTTGGTTAGTAGACTTCAGCCGTAAACTTCTAAAAAGTTTTTGTCCTGGTCAAATGTCAAACTAAACCCCAGTAGACTTTACCTAGAAGTCTACTACATGTAGACTTCAATTGAAGTCTGCGTCATTTTTCTGTTTTCAAATGAAAATATTAGACTTCTAGTGAAATACACGGCACAAAATCCGAGAAAATTGTTAAATGCAAAACTAACATATATTAGACTTCACTCGTAGACTTCAATTATGTAGACTTCACTTGAAGTTTACCTTCGCGAAACAGATATGAAATTCATGAAATTAACAGAAATTGACCTTATGACTGGTTTCTTAGCTTGGACGACCGCCCATAACGTCGAATATGGTCGACACCGAAGAAGTCCAGCTGGTATTTGTGCAAGAATCACCACATATGACAAGAAAGAAACATTTGAAAATTTGAGAATTGAAAATATGGAGTTTTAAGGATGAAAGTGGAGGGGAGACTTAAGAAAATGGAGATATGAGAGCCATGTGTATGATTTTATAGCTTAAATTCAGGTGGTTGTGGTATTTACAACTTCAAATTTGGTTGTTAATGATGGTTGAAAAAATTGATGATTGTAGCAATATCATGAATAATTGAATAAGATGAGGATATGAGTGTCATTTGCATTTTTGCCAAAAATGAAATTAAATTTAGGATAATGTTAATTTCGTTATTATTTAGAAAGGAAAATGGTTTGATTGGCATAAAATGGTATTTGTTAGAGAGAAAAATTATGGGGTCTATAATTCTCTTTGACTCCAAATTAAGGATTTTATGTGTCAATATCCCTTATTATAAACCAAAAGATCAAATTTTGGTAAATATAAATAGCAAATAACATTAGAATATATTTGGTAAATATATACATCAAATAATATAAACATATATTTTTGTATTTTTAATTTGATGTATATATTATTTATATAATGAGACATGTTAATATTTTTATAGTTACAGAATTTATAATTTGGGGATAATTGGTTGAGTTGTAACATATGACTTTAGCTTTAATATTTATCTATAGTCTCAAAAATTACCAATCATTATTTAGATTGATTTTTAAAGTTAAAGCTCTATTACAGTCCCTACAACCAAAAATGGTTGTAAAACCCTTATTTCTTAAAACTTTATTTTTAAAACTGTAGGAAAAAAAAATGACTGTAGGAATATATTTCCTTGATTATTAATTTCTCATTTATTATTTACAATTACAGAAGATACATCTACATAAAATATTTCTACAGACTAGTGGGTGATTGGTTGAGCTGTAACTGTAATTTTTTTATGTAACATTTATGTTGTAAGTGTATTGGCTTAAAGTGTTGTTCCTTCTTTTTTTTAATTTTAACTAGAGTTTATTTTGACGGCAAAATTAACACTATTACGTTTTTGTATAAAATAACAAAACAATTTGAGTTGTTGTATGAATCGATAAATATAAGAATTGATGTGTTTTTTAGCACATGTCTCGAATTGATGTATGTTTTGATCCTAATTGTATTCTTCATGTATGAAAAAGCCAAAAATCCGTAGCTGTTTAGTCTTTGGCGGTAGATTTTTTTGCAGATAATTTTGCTGTAGTTATCTTAGCTGTAGATTTTTTTAATAAAGCATGATTGGTAATTTGTATAAGATGTATGCTGTATATACAAAAAAAATATATTTCTATTAATAAAAATGCTTTATATCAAAGCACTCTTTTATTAAAACTTAAAAAATTCGAAAATTATTTTAAAATAAAATGAAAACAATAGATAAATAAATTCTAATGAAAATCTTTAACTAAATAATAATAAATTTCACCTACGGTTCCATAAAGTCATTGCAATCCCATCTCGAATACCTTCCATGTATTGTCTAGAATCAATCAATTGAGCATCTTCATGTTCTCCATCCTCTTCATCTAAGATCAATGAATTTTTCACTGTATATATAACGCAGACAACCTTAGGATTTTTTTTTTTTTTTACGTTAAGGTACTTTTTTCCTTATTTTTTCAATTGATAATTTCTATTTTTATATTTTACAGATTCTACAGCCAAAATAATAGGGATGTAGGATTTTTGATACTACAGCCATGTAAAATCCATTTTTAAAAATCTGTGCTGTATCTATTAAAAAAAGCTACAACATGATTGGTAAAAATTTGTTAAAATTTGTTGTAGACTGTAATTTTAAAAATTAAAGCTACACCATGATTGGTTTAATATCAACATTTTAAAGCTAAATAAGGTTTTAGAGGTAACATACAGCCCAACCAATCACAAATTTTACAGCAAATAATTTACAAATACAATCCAACCAATCATCTATTTTATTATCTTAAAATCTGTAAAATATTTAGACAACTATACATTTAAAAACTTTAATAAGTATTTTTACATGTGCATAATGCATGTTATTTATCTAATTGATAGATTAAAGTGTATGACTAAAAGTTGCAAACAAAAACATTAATCAAAAGATACAACCATTAGATTCATTTATTTATGAATTTTTGTATTTTTATTATTAGATTATAATGTCACATTTTAAATAATTTTAATATATTTTTATTTGTATAACCTAAAAATATAAAATATAGTTAAAATTCATTTAATAAAAATTATATTCCCATATTTTATAAAAATTTCCAATCATATAAATTTCATTCTACACTATTTTATTTACAAATTTCAAACTTTCTGCAATTTAATTTTATTTTTTGCAGTCCGGCGATTTTTAACTTCAATTTCATCATTGCAAATTTGTAATTCAACAGATGAAAACACTAGTAGATACGATCACGATCACGAACATATGTTTAGCCGCATAAATTTTTTTTAATAAAATATGGGAATATAATTTTCTCTTAAATATCGGCCAAATCTATTTTAAAATAAAAATATAATCAAGAAAATTTAAACAAAACCAAAAAATATTACACAAATCAAGAATCTTTTCAAAAGTATATTAATTGTCCAACTTTATCAATTAAATATAATCAATTAGGATTTTGACGTGATTTTGAAATTTCTTTACCTATCAAAATATAGGTTTAACAAATAAAGCATTTAGCCGAAAAAGTGTTTTAAGATTCTCCAATCTTATATATCAAATCTTTTTGTTTTGATTTCAGAAAGACTAACCATATTTCAAATATAATAAAACAATATCCTAGTTTTTTTCTTTAAAGGGAATGAGATTTTTAAAAATATATTTTGGTTCCCGATAATTGTAATTAATAGGATCTGACCACGATGCCACATTTGAACGGCCCAGATTCATCAGTCCCCCTAACACAACACCTCCCGGAGGGGATAAACGATTTATTTATAGAATACGATTGATTCTTGGCTACTTTTTCGTTAAATCGAGATAGTGAAGAGGGAATTGGAGATTGACCCGGCAACAACCAAATGGCTCAAGACAGGACTACTGAAGCGGTTTCGACCAGATTATCGCTGCTACTGGATCCAGATGTTCTTGAATGTCCCATCTGCTGCGAACTCCTTCATATTCCTATATATCAGGTTTGGCCCTTCTTCATGATTCAAGAACTGTTGACGACTTATGTAGCTTTACGCTCATCCAGATGTTTTTTGGTTTCTTGTTTTATAATATACGTGAATAACAACTTTCCCTTTCGTTCTATTTGGTGATTGTTGTCATGTTCTGTGAATCACATGAATTCTCATTTGGATACTATTTTACTTATGGTATGTTGATATTTTAGGCTATGAAGGTGGAACATATACTTGATTGTTTGTGGTAACGTTCTTTTTCTGTCTGCAGTGTAATAATGGTCATATAGCCTGTTCCATGTGCATCGAAAAAATTAAGAAGATATGCCCTTCGTGTAAACAACCGATTGGGTACAATCGTTGCAGAGCCATGGAAAGAGTCATTGAAGCAACTGGAGTGTCTTGTCCAAACGCCAGATATGGATGTAAAGATAATGTCTTATACAAAAATCGCTCTAGCCATGAGAAGATGTGTGCTTACGCACCGTGTTCTTGCCCTGTTCATGGCTGCAACTATACCGGCTCAAACAAGGATCTCAGAAACCATGTCAGTGTTAAACACGAGCAAGACTTGATTCCTTTTAGGTGGACAACTCCTTTAGTCGTGAACTCTATCCTCAGTGAGAAGATTACCATTCTTAAAGAAGAGACAGATGGGGAACTAATTGTAGTACAAGGTTTTAATAGATGGCACGGTAGGTTTGTAAACGTGAGCTGTATTGCACCTTCGGCAGCTGAAATCGGCACTGGCAGATTCGTCTGCAGTCTGAAATTGTCAACCTTGCCTAGCGTAATGAAGCAGGTAGTCGTGGTGAAGAAGGTTCTGAAACTGAGTGATGAAGAGCCTAAAGAGGACTTCATGTTAATTCCTTCCTACATGCTCCGAGGGGTATATAACACAATGAAGATTTGCATCGTCCGTGGCAATGCCCGTGTTATTCATGTTTGAGACATTTTTCAATGACTAATATGCAAAACTGGTTCAGATATATTTAACAAAATGTGCTTAGTTATGATTCTATAATATTATGTGTGTGCATAGGAGATTTGGTTTCTATTGATATGAAAACATTTTTTGTGTTATTTAATATTTCCTAATTTCTAGTTTAGGTTTCTTGACCATATGTTTATTGAGATGTATACATATACTGGGTTAATGATCACTGAAAGCTTGACATGATATCAAAGAAGGAATGATTCTAACCCTGAAAATAGAAACCCATGGAAAAGAATCAAGGAGCAATCGTGACAGAGAACTGGCAAAAGATATTGATTCTTTCTTTATGATATTTTCATCTATCAGAAGGGCTAGGAACCGTTACAATCCTTCAATATAAAGGCGATAACTATGAGGATTGGGCAGAACATGTGTGCCGAATGCCATGAAAACGAAGAGAAATGAGAAACTGGCTTTCTTGATGGCACTTTTCCAAAAACAGAAGGATAAGACAGATTCGGAGTAATGGGAAGTTGTCAGTTAAATGATCTAGTGTGGAGCATGAGCACCATTGAGCTGACTTTGCTGGCTGATATATCTTGTATTTTATTGCTTTTAGCTAGATTTGTCCATATCTCTTTCAAACCCCTTAACCAGCCAGAAACTATAAAAGACATATATGAGCCCAAAAAACTGAGAAGCTACCGCAGTTACAAAATCTCCAAAAAACATTTCATTTTATTGTATGATTTTCTATTGTTTTCAATATTCTACAAGTTTTTGGAGAAGATCTTGCCTCTTTATACTCTTTAGAGAAGCTTTCTGAAACCCTCTCGTAATATTCTCAACTGCAACATAGGGGTCTCCTGGGCGAGTGATGAAAGGTTGTGTGGAGTATCGTGGATCGTTCGAGACCACAATGGAACCACAGTCATCGTTCTTATATAGAGGTGGTCTCCATAGTGGAAGCAGAACTAAGGGGTTTTCCTGGAGCTTGACTCTATGAGGCAGAAGCATGGGGCGAAAACCAGATGACCATTATTACACTGCAACACAGAACATAAGAAAAACGAGAACTCATGTGAAAGTTCATAGAACAGCGATTAAATCTTATTATCGTTTTATAAATTTCATGTGTTTCCTATGTTAGCAGAAGTTATAGCTATTCTAACATCGCCCTTTACGGTTTATCTTTGGTTACTTGGTGTGTTTGGTTCTCTACAACAATGATTTCCAATATTTTACACCTTATACATAGTCTAAGTAATTCAAGGACTTAATATGAAATTGGGAATCACGGTTATTCGTGAAGAAGCACCAAACCTGTAGTATAGGAATCTTGAAGGGCTCGCAACAAATCGGAGGGTCGAGAGTAACAAGAAAACGATCATGAACATGTCAAATGGCAAATTAAATTCTAGAAGAGGAAATATTAGAGAAAATTCCAGAATTATTTTCTTCCTTACAAAGTAAATGACACAGAGCACAAGGAGGACAATGGTATAATTAAAGATTACACATCAGATGATAGCAAGCCTAATCTGTTAATTTAATTTCGACTCAGTCTTGATCAATTCCTATCATGCTCATGTTGAACAAGTAATCTTTTAAGTCCTAATAGTCAGTCCTCTGTTAAACCTTTAAACGAAGTCTTGATTACTTTGTTTTTTGTAACAAGGTTAAACGGTTTGAACATGTGTCAAGTTTAATCAAATCCGGTTCAAATATTTTAAAATCAGTTCAGAGAAAATATTAAAAACAACGAACTGATTGGTTTAGAAGTTCTAATTGAACCAAACCGTTTTGCAAATTTCCCATCGGTTTGGAACTCAAAACTGAACACAAAAAAAAAAAAGTGTGTAAGGAAAACCCAACTCAATGGTTTGGTGGTTTCAAAAAGAACTTAATCTATTCGGTTCCAAAAAAAACATTGATTTTGATAAGTTTTTGGTATATTTATGCTAAATTGGTTATACATTATTTCAGTTTCAGTTACTTCAGTTTTTTGGCATATCAAAATAACACGAACATAACTAATTCTTCTACAACACTCATCAGTGAAAACCCCCAAACGACCAAAGACACAAGAACCATCACAAGATAACAACAGGGAATGAATTTCCAAAGAGAGAAGCAAATAACAACAAGATGATTTCAAAGACACATGATGATGAAAACGATAAGCTACATGATTAATTGGAACAAGAGAAGCAAAGCAAATACTAACAAGATCAACAAGATGATTTTATCACAAAGTTGTGATGCAAACAATGAGACATGATTTTGCAAAAGAAAAAGAACAAGTATACGCAAAATCTATATATAAACGATATGACCATAAACATATGAAAAATAAATGATATGAGCATAAACATATGAAAAATAAATGATATGAGCATAAACATATGAAACAGAGACAAAAACACAAACAAATTATATGCAAAATATATATATGAACATATGAACATAAACATATGAAAATAGACAATATGAGCATAAACATATGAAACAGAGACAAAAACACAAACAAGTTATATGCAAAATCTATATATGAGCATAAACATATGAAAAATAGACAATATGAGCATAAACATATGAAACAGAGACAAAAACACAAACAAGTTATATGCAAAATCTATATATAAATCTATATATAAGCATAAAAATATGAAACAGAGACAAAAACAGAAACAAGTGGTGCAAAATCTATATATAAACGATATGAGGATATGAAAAATAGACGATGAACATAAACATATGAAACAGAGAAAAAAAACATAAACAAGTTATATGCAAAATCGTTAACAAAAAAGAAAAAGAACCAAGTTATACGCAAAATCTAAATATAAACGATATGAGCATAAACATGAATAGCGAGTTATTTTGTTAAACAAAAAGAACACAAACAAGTTATATGCAACATCAATAACGACATCTAAGATTTATCCAAATATGGCTGAGTCTCAAATAACCAAAGGCAGACAAGCACCAGGAAAGAATGAAACTAAAAACAGTTAACATGAAACACAATTAAGAACATATGCCAAAAAAATTACAAGACTAAGTGAAATCTTGTAAAAATCATCAATCATAGAAGACAATGTAATAAAGAAAGCATGAAACTGACAAACAAAAATTGTTAGTATAACAGTCAAATCTACAACTGAGACACACAAGAATGAAAAATGATTAAAGGTAACAAAAATAACATCTAGAATAACACAAAAAAGGAATAAAACTAAAAAACTAACATGCGCATATTGAAAAACAGATGACAAAACTAAGAAAAATCATGGGAAATTCAGCTCTACTTCTTTAATTTAACCTTCTTTACATACATCATTACTAATATGACAAACACATTATAAACAAAACAAATATCACGATAGTATGTGAGAAAGTTACAATGATACCACTCTAATGATCAAATAAATGAAAGCAAATTATGTGCTATAGAATGATACAAACAACAAAGGTAAAAAAGACAAATTCAACACAGAGATATACAAAACAAAATAAAATTAACATCTTAAGCCAAAATAGGGATTGGCAAAGTAAAATCAAGCAAATTCAGCATTATTTATCACTAACTCAAGCAGCACGAATATCAAACTTCTATAAATAATTCTTTTTAGGACTAGGGAAACTAAAAGCAATATATGTATATCTTTTTAAGGAGTTGAATGACAATAATATGAAACTCAAAAAATGATTGGAAAGAAGTAACCTGAAATTCTTGTGCTAATCTTTGGAAACTGGAGGTGAACATCAGTATGTTTGTTAACTACTCGATAGTACCTGCATAAAAAGACAACATAAAGATATTTAGAGACGAATGTATATCTAGACTTGATCATGAAATAAAGCATCAAGCAAATTATATAAATTCATATACCTGAAATAGGAAGAAAAATAAACTTAAAAGAGATTCACAAAAGTGGAATTTAAGCTTATGATGTCCTACTTACCTCATCTCTAAATACCCATACACTTAGAACCGAATAATTCCAAGAGTGACTAGAGAGGCAGCTAATCCAAAAAGGTGAGACAACCTTATCATTTGCATCCTAGTATCAGGGACATTCTTTTGGCTTTTTATTTAGCTTGAGTGACTATGATTTCAGGCGATTCCAGAGAGAGAATCAGTTTCAAAGAGGTAACTGAGATTACCTTGTTTTACCGTGGGACTTACTTCCATCAGAAACGTTCAAGAGAGATAATTAAAATTACTCAATTCTAGGGCGAGGCATTTGCTTTTAGCTTGGTGAACATGAAGCCAAGCTCATTTACGTTATAAGAGAGATAATTAAAATTACCTCAATTTTAGGGCGAGACATTTGCTTTTGGCTTGGTGAACATGAAGCCAAGCTCATTTACGTTATATCATCAGGGACATTAAGAGAGGTAATTAAAATTACCTTGTTGTAAGTATAGCAGACAATGGAGGAGACATTTGACTATAGCTCGGTGAGTAGGAAACCAATTTGTCCATAGAACTGGGACAAACTCATTTGTATTATGTCATTAGGGACGTTTCAAAGAGATAATTTTAATTACCTCGATGCTTAGATGAGGCATTTGTTTAGAGCTCGGTCACTAGGAAACCTTGAGGCAAGCTCATTTACAGTATGGCATCAGGGACATTTCAAGAGGTAATTAACATTACCTTGTATCTGACAAGACATTAGTATAGCTCGTTGACTAGTATTCAACCGGGACAAGCTCATTTGCATTCTTGCACTAGGGACTAGGACGAGACATTTGCTTATTGCTCGGTGACTAAGAAATCGTGGGACAGGCTCACTTTGCATTCTTTTGCTTGAGTGACTAGGATCTCAAGTAATTCTAGAGGCACTTGTGTTTCACTCAGGTTAATAGAAACCCTAGTGATTTAACTAGGAGGGACAGCCTCATTTGCAATCAAGCAGAAAAGGGACATTCTTTTGCCTATTCATTTCGCTTGAGTGACTAGTCACCTAAGCTCATTTGCATTCTTGCAGCAGACACAGTTCAGAGAGGTAATAAAAATTACCTTGATTCTATACCAGGCACTCGGTGACTAGGAAACCATAAGCTCATTTACATTCTGGCATCAGGGACATCTTAGAAAGGTAATTAAGATTACCTTGATTTTAACGAGGCATTTGTTTATAGCTCGGTGACTAGGAAACCGAGTTATCCACAGAACCGGGACGAGCTCATTTGTGTTTTGGCAACATAGACGTTTCAAGGTAATTAAGCTTACCTCAATTCTCGGACGAGGCATTTGTTTAGCTTGGTGACTAGGATACCATAAGCTCATTTACATTATGGCATTAGGGACTTCAGAGAGGTAATTAAAATTACCTCGTTTCCACTATAGCAGCCAGCAGATGAGACATTAGTAGAGCTCGGTGACTAGAAAACCGAGTTAATCATAGAACTGGACAAGCGCATTTGCATTCTTTCCCCAGGGACAGTTCAGAGAGGTAATTAAAATTACCTCATGGCATTAGGGACTTCAGAGAGGTAATTAATATTACCTCGTTTCCACCATAGCAGCCAGCAGATGAGACATGAGTAGAGCTCAGTGACTAGAAAACCGAGTTCATCATAGAACTAGACAAGCTCATTTGCATTTTTTTCCCCAGGGACAGTTCAGAGAGGTAATTAAAATTACCTCATGGCATTAGGGACTTCAGAGAGGTAATTAAGATTACCTCATTTCCACCATAGCAGCCAGCAGATGAGACAGTAGTAGAGCTCGGTGACTAGAAAACCGAGTTCATCATAGAACTGGGCAAGCTCATTTGCATTTTTCCCCCAGGGACAGTTCAGAGAGGTAATTAAAATTACCTCATGGCATTAGGGACTTCAGAGAGGTAATTAAGATTACCTCGTTTCCACTATAGCAGCAAGCAGATGAGACATTAGTAGAGCTCGGTGACTAGAAAACCGAGTTAATCATAGAACTGGACAAGCTCATTTGCATTCCTTCCACAGGGACAGCTCAGAGAGGTAATTAAAATTCCCTCGATTCTATACGTGGCATTGGTTTATAGCTTGGTGACTAAGAAACCATAAGCTCATTAATGTTATGGCATCACAGACATTTCTATTATAGATGAATACGGACGATAATATTGGACATCTCGCATCCTTCCTTAGACATGCACTACCTACCCAAATTACCTCAATTCTATATGTGGCATTGGTTTATAGCTCGGTGACTAAGAAACCATAAGCTCATTATTGTTATGGCATCACGGACATTTCTATTATAGATGAATACAGACGATAATAATGGACATCTCGCATCCTTCCTTAGACATGCACTACCTACCCATATAATCGGTCCAGTTTAGAATCTTGTTAGGGTATGCGGCAGCAATGAGACAATGTTCCCAAATAAGAATCTGACAGAACACTATTAGACTAGTGTCTGCCTACGATCTTTTTGGGGTTTAAAGTGAAAAACAAAAGCATCAAAACATGATTGGTAGAACATTAGATGAATGTTTACCTGATCTCTTGGGTTCGATAAAACCAAAACACAAAAGGCTTTGAAATCTTATTGAAGAAGAGTTTGTTGTTAAATCAAAAACAAAACAAGTTTAACGAAATCAGATGTGTTTAAATACAGAAATAACTGACCAAATGTGTTTGTCCTCAAAGAGAGAGATTCGGAAAAAAAATAAACAAAAAACAAACCTGCAGGAAACAAAACGGGAAACTCTAACATAAACAGAGATTTTACCTTACAACGGTTTCACGGGGCAGTCAGAAAGCATAACCAAGATCACTGGAAAAGTTAAACTTTATGTGTAACACTAAGGCACTATAAAAACGTACCGCAATGATTTCTTTCCGCAATAAATTTATGTTAAAATTTATTTGTAACACTAAGGCACTATAAAAACCTACATTCACAAAAAAATAGAGCTGAATGAAACCATTTGGATTCCTGAAATCAAATTTAAACACAATGAACAAGAGACTACTTCCCCTGAGGACAAACCGCTATTGGACTTGCAAAACTCAAAAAAGGACTTATCTCTCAACCTACGTAATCGTGTCCTAGAGCATGAATTAAGTCATAAGAGATATTATAAAGACACCAATCATTCTCAAGATAATACAGAGAAATGATAAAAAATTTGGCTTACCTTAAACCCTTACTCGGAAGACAAAACTAATCATGCGATCATGCGATCATGTAAGGTGACTAACAGAACGTATTAAGGTGTGACTAAATGACCCACCAGATAGATAAATCAACAGGGTTTGGCAAAAGACCAGACATTTCCAAACAAAAATCGAAACCCAAAATCATAAACATATAATTTCCATAGGCGAAAAGAGAAACCCTAACTAAACCAAGATTACTGCAAAAGTTGACACAACCATCAAAAATTGAAAAACCCTAGAACAAAAATCGTAATACAACATAAGATAGAAACCCAACCAATCGGGTCGGTTTTAGACAGAATCAAGATTTAGAACAAAACTTGAAAAACCTAAAGAAAGTGGCGACTGAAGTTTACAAGAAACTTTAAAATCCTATAGCAAATTCACAATTGAAACACTTACGAATCTGAGAGAGTAAAATCGATTGGTTTTTTTCTTGCAATTTTCGGATCGAAAGGTTTCTTCTTCAAAGAAGAGAAAAACCGAAAAAAGGCAGAGAAGAGAGAAAAAAAGAAAATAAAATTTAAGAAATAAAATGGTTTATTACTCGTTTATTTATATGCATCCTTTATAAACAATACACGCGTCTCTTAACGGTTATAATTTCGATTTCGATCAGAGATGCGTTTCACAACACGCGTCTCTCGTAACGGTTATATTTTAAATTTAAATCGGTTTATTTTAATATCGAACCGGTTCTGTCTATATTCTCATGAAACCACCTAAACCAAACCGGTAATTTTTCCGCCATGTCTACACGTCGTCGTTTAAGGGCTATCTCTGTAATCTCTGTAATTTGGTTCTCTTGTAAAAAGGTCGAGAGTTCTCTTTTAATTTCGTCAAACTGTATTGAGTACACAAATTTGTTCTTGAAATCGAATCTTTTTAACTACAACAGACTTATGAAATCACAAAAAAACGATGTACACTTTGGATGAATGTACATGAACCACTTGTGCATATTATTCTTTGAATACCTCAATCATGTATAACACGGGCACTTGCACGAGAAATGCAAATCTTCATGATTAATACTCCTTGAAGCATATACGAAGGAATCAACATGAAATCTTCTTGGGGTTCTTTATCACTCATTTTCTGAATCTTCTTCACTATTATTACCTGTTTCATTACGCTAGGCAAGCTTGACAGTTTCAGATTGCAGACGAAACTGCCCATTTCAACTTCCACTGGTGCAATGCAGCTCACACTTATAGATAAACTGTGAAGCCGTCTAAAGCTGTGAACTACAATCAGTTCCCCATCTCTCTCTTCTTGAAGAATGGTGATATTCTCACTGATTATAAAGTCAACGAGTAAAGGAGTTTCCCAAACAAAAGGAATCAGGTCTTTCTTGTGTTTAACGCTAACGTGTTTCTTAAGATCCTTGTATGAGCCGGTATAGTTGCAGTCACGAAAAGGGCAGGAACATGGGGCAAAAATACATTGCTTCTCATGGCTAGATCGATTTCGATACGAGGTTTTCTTTTTACATCCATATTTGGCATTTGTACATGACACTAGAGTTGCTTCAATGACTCTCCATGGCTCTACAACGATTATACCCAATCGGTAATTTACAGGACGGGCATACGTTCTTGACTTGTTTGATGCACAAAGAACAAGATAGATGGCCATTATCACACTGCAGACAACGTGAGCACAGTGTTATCGCAGTCAGTTGTATGAGAACAACGATAACAAGTCAACAAGCAAATATGTATGTTCTACTTTTGTAGTGGAACTCGATTATTTCAAATCTTATAATGCGTAAATATAAACATGCCATAAGGAAAATAGGATCCAACTGAGATACGATTCATAGCAGAACAATCACCAATTAAAGTGAAAAGGAGGCTTTTATTCAAAAATCAATAATATATTATATGGCAAAAAAAGGGGGACATATCAACCATCCAACAGGTAGAAGCCCATATTTTATAGTGCTATGTTCTTCACTAATCAATGTTACTCAAAAGGATATTAGCCATCAACAATTCAAGTCAACGAGAGAAAAAAAAAAGGGAAAGAAAAAGAGAGACTCTAGTAACTCAATGATATCATAAACATTGTGAATCACACAATTCTTTGAATCAGGAAAGAAGGACCAAACCTGAAATATAGGAATTTGAAGGAGCTCGCAGCAAATGGGGCATTCAAGAACATCATGATCCAGCAGCGTTACAGAAGCAGTGTCTTTTTCACTCGTTTCCGCAATCATTTCTTCAATCTCTGCCTCTTCCTGAGCCGTTGATTATTGCCTGTTCAATCTCAACTTCCTCACCAAACCTCTAAGCATGTCTTCTTCAAATTCCAATAGATTGATAATCAATCAAGAAAGAAGCAAAGAATTACAAGAAACCGATTTTGTACATGTCAAAATCCAAAGTCAACTGGATCTGGTCTTTATATATAAGAGGTGAGAGTNATCCAACTGAGATACGATTCATAGCAGAACAATCACCAATTAAAGTGAAAAGGAGGCTTTTATTCAAAAATCAATAATATATTATATGGCAAAAAAAGGGGGACATATCAACCATCCAACAGGTAGAAGCCCATATTTTATAGTGCTATGTTCTTCACTAATCAATGTTACTCAAAAGGATATTAGCCATCAACAATTCAAGTCAACGAGAGAAAAAAAAAAGGGAAAGAAAAAGAGAGACTCTAGTAACTCAATGATATCATAAACATTGTGAATCACACAATTCTTTGAATCAGGAAAGAAGGACCAAACCTGAAATATAGGAATTTGAAGGAGCTCGCAGCAAATGGGGCATTCAAGAACATCATGATCCAGCAGCGTTACAGAAGCAGTGTCTTTTTCACTCGTTTCCGCAATCATTTCTTCAATCTCTGCCTCTTCCTGAGCCGTTGATTATTGCCTGTTCAATCTCAACTTCCTCACCAAACCTCTAAGCATGTCTTCTTCAAATTCCAATAGATTGATAATCAATCAAGAAAGAAGCAAAGAATTACAAGAAACCGATTTTGTACATGTCAAAATCCAAAGTCAACTGGATCTGGTCTTTATATATAAGAGGTGAGAGTATTTCTTTCCCGGGAAGTAAATGACTAAGCAAAAGGAGGAAAATAGTATAAATAAAGACTAATATGATAAGAAGTTTGATAGATTAGTTTAACTATGTGTTGATTAATTCCATTCTTATCTGAAGACTTCCCTAAGAGAGAAATTCAAAGTGTTATGTTTCCGTAGAAATGTCTAATTCAACACTAAGGTTCTTATAACTAATTAAGAAATCAACGTGTCACAAAATTTAAACTTAACTGGATGATATGTATCTTGCGTGCAGCACAATCAAGGAGGGAAAGGTTTTTCATATTTATCTTTATTTATTTCATGTTAATTCTTCTTATGAACAAAATAGGGATGTGGATTCGTGTCTTAGCTTAAAGCGTTTAGCAATTTGCCTTCAGGAAATACTACAATTGATCTTCTGTTGTCAATACGTACATGTTAAATTATCTTTCAAGGATCTCACTGTCTCCAGGTACACTAATTAGTTCTTGAAATCAAATTTCTTATGAACAATGTTACAGTGACATAAAGCAATGCACATTTTGATATACAAACCTCTTTCAAGCATGAATAAGATGGACATGGCCGCGGGTGATACAAATCCCAATCTTCAACTTCCCGTCACTAGGCAACATATAGGAGGGAATCAACATGTAACCGTCTTAGGGCTTCTCATCCCTAACTTTCTGAATTTCCGTCAGAATCATTGCATGCTTCAGTCTGATACTCGAGGTTGCAATTTGCAGACTACAAGAGAATCTCCCTGGTCTCAGTGCAAAAGTTGCAATGCAGCTCACGCTGATAAACATACCGCACGATCTCATAAAAGCTTGAACTACGATTAAATCCCCATCTTTCTCTTCCTGAAGAATGGCAATCTTCTTACTCAGGTCCCATTCAACGAGAAAAGTAAAGTCACACACAAACAAAACCAGGTCATCGTTGTGTTCAGCACGGACGTGGATGTATAGATCTTTGTCTGAGCCTGTGTAGTTGCAATCACNCACACAAACAAAACCAGGTCATCGTTGTGTTCAGCACGGACGTGGATGTATAGATCTTTGTCTGAGCCTGTGTAGTTGCAATCACGCATGGGGCATGAACATGGGGAGAAAAGACATTTCTTCACATGGCAAGAGCGATTTCCATATGAGGTAGTCTATTTACACCCGTATTTGGCATTTGGACATGACATTCGAGATGCTTCAACAACCTTCTCCATGGCTCTACAACGACTGAATCCAATCGGTAATTTACAGGACGGGCATTTGTGCTTCACTTTCTTGCAGCATAGAGAACAGGCTAGATGACCATTATCACACTGCAAACAGAATCACAACATACACTCACTTTGAGTAAAAAAAAGGTGTTCAACTAGAAATTTATTTCGTTCAGAGAACAGCATGAGAATCAAAGATGGCTTAAGACGTCTTGACTGTTAATTCGACATTCAGTTTTTCATTAATATACAAAGGTAAAGAGACTATGGGTTTCTCTAGCTTAGATGAAATAAATCCTTTGTTACGGATCTTTCTAACAGTTCTAGTCACTAAGATACTCAAGGAACACAATATGGAATTTTGAATCAAAGTGCTTGAATTAGGAAGAAGGATCCCCAAATCTGAAATATAGGAATCTTCAATGGCTCGCAGCAAATGGGGCATTCGAGAAGATCTGGATCCATTAAGGTCACGGGACCATGCCAATCTCTGTTAGATCCTTGAGCCATTGGTTGACTGTCTAATCTCAGCTTCCTCAACCAATATTGTAGCGTGTTTTCTTCAAAACCATTCATTTCTGATCGAAAGAAAGAAGCAAATAACAAGAAAATGATCACGAACATGTCAAAACGCCAAAAGTCAAATTGAATTTAGTTCTTATTCCCTCTACATGGGAAGAGGTCACGGCTAATTGAAGAACTATTTCTTACGTAGAAAGTTATTGATGTAGTATACAAGGCAACCTACTAATTCAATCTGACTTAGTCATTTTATCAAATCCATTCTCACCTATGTCATCTTGATTGTGTATTTGTGTTAGATTTTGATTTTGAGTCTTTTTCCTTTGTCAAGGTAGTATAACTGTCCGATTCAACACTACCGTTTTCAGAAAGTTCTGAATTGCAATTGTAATCAATCAAGAAGTAGGACAATAATCGAAATTTATATTTTTAATATTTTTTACCTAAAATAAAATAAATAAAAAATCGAGTTATATTTTTTTCTGTGAATGTATATTTTATTAAATGAAAATTTAGACGGCTATAAGCAGATGAGTTCCTTTGTTAAAATACGATATCCCAAACTTTTTTTTTTTTGAACTCTATACGGCCTCTGTTTGCACTTGTTACTTTGTTAGTGATGATACATCCAGTTTAAATGCGATATCCATTAGCTCTGCAAACACAAAGACTTTTACTCTTCTTCATTTTACTAGATGACAAGCTTTGCTTTTCCTAATACCAGACTGTCAGCTTTGGTATACATTATTGTCTCTGTATGCATCCGTGTATGTGTGTGCTCAGATTCCTAAATAGCTGACCGTTTGTATGTATACATTATTGTCTCTGTATACATTATTGTCTCTGTATGCATGTGTGTATATGTTTTGTGAACAGATGCAAACCAAGCTCATTTGAGCTCATAAAAGAAAAATTTAAGATATAAACTAAGTAGCTCATAGAACTTTATTCAAAGAACAGAAAGTAAAGGAGGAAGCTTTAGTTTGTCACCAAGATCAAAACGATTCTAACACTGATATTCATGAATGAGGCTGCAGATAACGGCAGCCAAAGTTAATTTCATATATAATTTGGTGTGTCACAAATTTACTTGTGTTGTAAATATGCAAGTGTTTCTATTCTCTTTTATAAAACCAAACTGTCTTTCCGGTACTTGAAATTAAATCTTTTGAAACAAAACTTTACAAATCACAAAACTATGCACGTTCTGATGAATGTATCTCACGGTGATTCTCACCAGGGGTGATGCAAACCTTCATGGTGAATCCCTTACGCATCATATAGGAAGGAACCAACACGAAATTGTCTTCGGGCTGTTCCGAACTCACTTTCTGAATCCTCTTCACCATGAATCTTTGCTCCAGTGTTTTCTTCGAGGTTCTCAACACCAGACTGCAAGAGAATCTACTCGTTTTAGTTNACGTTCTGATGAATGTATCTCACGGTGATTCTCACCAGGGGTGATGCAAACCTTCATGGTGAATCCCTTACGCATCATATAGGAAGGAACCAACACGAAATTGTCTTCGGGCTGTTCCGAACTCACTTTCTGAATCCTCTTCACCATGAATCTTTGCTCCAGTGTTTTCTTCGAGGTTCTCAACACCAGACTGCAAGAGAATCTACTCGTTTTAGTTCCCAAAGGTGCAATGGAGCTCACACTTACAAACATACCGTGCGATCCTTTAAAACTTTGAATGACAATCAGTTCCTCATCTTTCTCTTCTCTTAAAACGGTGATCTTCTCACTTAGGCTAAACTCAATACCTAAAGGAGTTTCCCACACAAAACGAATCAGGCCTTCCTTATGTTTAGCAGTCACGTGTTTCTTGAGACCCTCGTGTATGCCGATGTGGTTGCAGCCACGCACGGGGCATGAACACGGTGCGAAAACACACTGCTTCTCATGGCTAGAGTGATTATTGTACGTTATATTCTCTTTACATCCGTATTTGGTGTTTGGACATGTCACTCTAAATGCTTTAGTGATTTTCTCCAAGGCTCTGCAACGATTATTATCGGGAATTGACAGGACGGGCATAAGTTCTTAATTCTTTTGCAGCACGGAGAACAAGCTATATGGCCATTACTACGCTGCAAAACATGTCATTAATGTTCTTCACTATTTTACAAGAAAATAGAGAATTTTACTAGAAAATAGAGAGTAACTTGATATATAGGAATCCTTAAAAACCGTACCTGAAATATAGGAATTTCGAGGGGCTCGCAGCAAATCGGGCATTCGAGAAGATCTGGTTCCAGCAGCGTCACAATGGTTGCCTCTTCAGCTACTTTTTCATCCGTTTTCTCATTGGTTGCCTCTTCGTGAGCCGATGGTTGTTGTCTGGCCAATCTCCAACTCATCTTCACCCAATCTATCAGCTGGTGCATTATGCATTGCCCACTATACCCCAACAACAAACTAATTATGCATACCACAAAACTGCTCATCAACAAGTTTGATGTGTTCTAAACAGTAATTTTATTTCACACATTTATAACAACATCTAATCCTAAAAGCCTTACGAAAAGGAAAAGGAAAATGAAAAGGAAAAGGAAAAGAGTAAGTAAATCCTAATTAATAAAAGATATATAATTAGGAATAAACCATCAAGCAGATATATTTCCAAGTTAAACCATCAATTAAAAGTGTATGATTCTGACATTGGGGGTTTCAAAAGGTTTTGAATTTCTGACCAGACCAAAACCAAAAACCTTGTGGATCAAGCTATCTCTGAATTCTTTAACTTTGGTACTAAAACGCAACTGTTTTTATCAACAATCTTATTTTGACATGTCTGTTGATTATCAGCCTTTCAATGGTTTTTTCCTCGAAGTGAAATTGCTTAGAGTATGGGAAAAATTCCTCTTATAAAAAACACTTTACGCACCTGACATTTAACAATACTGATGTATATATTCATGTATGTGTGTGCTCTGATTCCTACATAGCTGAATAGCTTATCCATATAGATGTGCGTGAATATTTCTTATGGTTGGAACTTGGAAGTTAACTACCTTTTGTCTACATAAATATAATGAAAATGAAGGGGATCCAAAATTCATCTGCTACTTTTTGTGTTTCAGGGAATGTAATTAAATAATGTATTGTGTTACTTGTGTTACCAAATATGTAAATGTTAATTTAAGTTCTCTTGTTGACTATCAAACTATCTTGAGGTACTTGAGATACACTCTCTTAAGCAAAATGTAATAGAATCAAAAAACTATGCACATTCTGATGAATGCACCTGGCCACGGCTGATGCAAATCCTCATGTTGAATCTCCTACGCAGCATATAGGAAGGGATCAACACGAAATCCTTTTCTGGCAGTTCCTCACTCATTTTATGAGTTCTCTTCACCATGAATCTCTGGTTCAGTGAGCTTCTCGAGGTTTTCAATTCCAAACGGCAGGAGAATCTGCCAGTTTTAGTTGCCAAAGGCGCAATGCAGTTAGCACTTAGAAACATACCATGCGATACTTCCAAACCTTGAACTACAATCAATTCTCCATCTTTCTCTTCTCTAAAAATAGTGATGTTCCCACTAAGGCTAAACTCAATGGCTAAAGGAGTTTCCCACACAAAACTAATCAGGCCTTCCTTGTGTTTAACATTGACGTGGTTCTTAAGATCCTTGTGTGAGCCGGTATAGTTGCAGTCACGCACGGGGCAGGAACACGGTGCGAAAACACACTGCTTCTCATGGTTAGAGAGATCCTCGTATGATACATTCTCTTTACATCCGTATTTTGTATTTGGACATGTCGCTATAAATGCTTCAATGATTTTCTCCATGGCTCTGCAACGACTGTACCCAATAGGGAATTGACAGGAAGAGCATAAGTTCTTAAGTTTCGTGGGGCACAGAGAACAAGCTAGATGACCATTCGCACACTGCAAGATAGAAGTCACAGGACACTGTGTTATCACAAAACAGCTGTACATAACATCAATATTGGTCACTATCATTAGAATTATTACCCAAAACCGAGAGAGAAAAAAGATATTAACTTGCAACACAGGAATCTTGAGGAACCAAACCTGATATATAGAACCCTTGAGGGGCTCGCAGCAAATCGGGCATTCCAAAAGATCTGGATCGAGCAGTCAGGGAAACATGAGAATATTTTCCGGTTGAGTCGTCTGATTCTTCAGCGACTTTTTCAACCTTTTCCTCAATGGTTGCCTCTTCCTTAGCCGGACGCTTTTGTCTGGCCAATCTTCTAATCCTCACCCAATTCGTCACCCAAACTATAACCTGGTGGATTACAAATGCCCCATAAAACCCCCCCAAACAAAGCAAGGAATACGATGATACCGATCATCAACATGTTGATGTGTTCCCAAAAGAAGTAATTAAGTATTAACTTATTATTTCACAACTTAAAAATAATATACAAACCCTAGTAGCATAGAAAACCCTAAACTTCCAATAAAAGGAAAGATATACATTACATATATTTAATAAAGAAAGAGAAATTGACTTCAACAAGAAATTTAATTTTTTCGGAAGCTCTTTTTGTCTTGTGTTACATCAGGTCCTGAAAATCCAATTTATGCATATTTATGTAGTTCCAGAGAGTTCGAACTAGTTGTGTAAAACATCTGTACTGATTGTTGCTTAGAAACATCTGGTATGAATCTCCTAGTAAGAAGTCTCTTCAGCTTCTCCCAAGAATGAATACAAGAAGGTTCAGTGGGAACTAGACCAGCTCGACTAAGTACAACCCGACCAGTTCGACCAACTTGCATGGTCATGTTACAAAAAGCTTTGTCCATCATTGATGTGGTGCTGGTGCATATTGAATCACTCATCGTGCATCCGTATGTTGTTGCGGGAAGAACTGTTCGTCATAGTTGAACTCGATCGACCATAATAAGATTAGATCATAATCTAATAATAGACTAACAAAAATCTTGAATAAGAAACAAAAAATCTTCAGTGCTAGTTTTTGAGTCCTTGTTCCTTTTCCTTACGTAGTGTATGTGATTAAGTATTACATGTGACAAGGCAAAGACCATGGGATCTACTCATTTAATCCGACCAAAGCGATTGATTAAATCCATTCTCACTTTCTGCTTCCCTTTTTAAAGACTTCTCAAGGAAGATTTTTCAAAGTGTGTACTTCCACTTGTCTTGCTACTGTATAACGGTTTTCAAAATAATTCTGAATTAAATTTAAGAAGTAAAGGTGAAATCAAAACTAGAAAAAGCCTATACTTAACCGTGAGAGGTGAAGCTGTTTATGTATTATTTTTCAGTTTAATTGTAAAATGCAGCGTTTTTAGTCAACAAATTGTGAGCATCTTTATCCTAAAGACCTAAAAATAGGTTGCTTCAATTTTTTTTAATGTTTTAGTTAGTAAAAATGAATTAAGAGATTTAGGTAAGAGATTCCAACATTTAAATAATTTATTGCAAGTCTCTTAAATAGGTAAAAAAAGTTATAAAACTTTTTTAATTAAACATAAAATTTATTTATTGAATAAAACATAACAAAAGAAAACAAAGGTTTGATCAAAATGTTAATCAAAAATTATGATTTATCATAAGTGTTTTGAGAAAAAGAAGTCATATAGGAATTGAATTTGAGACAGACTCTATATCCCCAACACCAAGCGACCTTTTCACGGATTGCAGATTCAAGAATTTCTCCATGTTTGAGAAGTCGTAGCACAAACTCCCCTCACTTTTTCCTGATGTCGTAACACTACACAAGAAGTGCGTTACTTTAAAATGCAGAAAGCTTAAGCAGAACTGCTTTTATCTGAAACTCCAATTAGCAATGAAAAATCAAACAGTTATTTTGGGCTTACGCTTACTCCACCAGCATGATTCATTACACCACTGAACAAGGTGTTGCAAACAAGATATGACGCCAAACACGAAACTGTTCCATCAGTACATAACGTGAAAATGAAGATTAGAGGAAGTACGACAAAGCTTTTCTAAATGATCATGTTCTGCTTGCGTAATCAAACCCATTTCCAAAGCATAGTCAGGATAAGCTGGGTATTGGATTGCAGGATTTGTAAGCCCATTTCTAATGGCGAATCCCTGCAAGATTACACTAGTGAGTACCAACCTTACAATTAACACCTTAAGAGAGAAAGAGACAAAAAAAAGAAAACAGTCCCATGCCTTAAGGTTAACATGAATTCCCTCCTTAGCCTTGTTTCCTCTATGAACTCGGGAAGCAAAAGCAGGAATGTAATGTCCAGCATATGATTCCAAATGTCATCAAACTCAGAACACTGTGTGTATTAGGAGATCGGAAGCAATAAAAAATTTTCAAGGTAAGTAAAAAGTTTAAGAGCAGCTGTTAAAATGGGATACAAAGACCAGTTGTAAGTATATATAACCAATATACTTCCTTCTATAGTAACTCAAGTATCTTCAACTAAAGTAATCAAAAAGCAGTGAAATTCCCATTTAAGACATAGCAAGGTTTCCGATTAACTCCAAAAGATGACACAAACTTGTTATTACAAAACTTATTTCGATGTGTTTTGGTTCTTCCAAAACTTATTTCCGATGTGTTAACAGATCATCCTAAAAACACTACTCACCAATTCCACGGCTAGCCCCTGTGATCCAGACCACCTGAGCAAAAACAAAATCAATCAGAAATCTGAAAGAAACAAAAAAAAATGCTTAAAAACTGAAACAAACGAGAAGGCCAATAAAACTTCGGATTCCATCTATCAATCAAGTACCTTGCCTTCTATGGCTTCGCGCTTCACATGCTCCGAGAGAGAAGACGAGGAGAGTCAGCATTTCGGCTTCGACTTTGATTGAATTTCCGACGTAGCCAAAGAGAAAAAGAAGAGAGAAATTGATTCGTTGTGTCCATTAAGCAACGTCTTTTGTTTGCTTAATTAAGCAACGTAGCTTCGTTTAATATCTAATTTTCTTTAAATTTTAATCAAAATTACCTCTAACAACTTCCATTAGCGACCGCGATAATGGTGGTGTAACAAACGAAATAGATGTTCTCCTTTATCCAAAGGCCTTCGAATTAATCCAATCCGATGCTCAGCTTCATCCGAGGGCGGCAATATGTTAAGGAGACTCCAAACCCAATTCGACCTCGCGCTTGCAGATTCCACACTTGCTCATTTCGAAGGTAAAATGTGCTCTATGTTATGAAAATTATTGTTTGAAGAAAGGATATTAAAAGCTTGGTGTTACCAAAAACACTTTTGCTTGCACCATACAAAATTGTTTGCAACTGGTTTATTATGTCTTTTGAAATAAAAAGTCTCTTAAGCTTAAAATTACAGAATCACAAAAGCATGCACATCTTTGATGAACGTTCATCAACCAAATGTGCATATATATCAGTCATTGAAATAATCTCAAGCTGATGTACCATGGGTAATAACACACCGGGCCATGCAAATCTTCATGGTGAATGGCCTACGCACTAAATTGAAAGGAAGCAACACGAAATCTTCCTCTGGTAATTCCTCACCTACCTTCTGAATTTTCTTCACAATCAATTTATGCTTCAGTGTGTTTCTCACGGTTTTCAATTCCAGAGTAAATGAGAATACGTCAACTTCGGTTAATGCAGTAGGTGCAATTGAACTCACACTTACAATCACACCATCGGTTCCTCTAAAACCTTGAACTATAATCAGTTCCCCATCATTCTCTTCTCTAAAAATGTTATTCTTCTCAGTGAACAGAAGGTCTAAAGGATTGTTCCACGTAAAAGTAAACAGACCTTCTTTGTGCTCAGCAGTGACATGGTTCTTGAGACCCTTGTGTGAGCCGGTATAGTTGCAGTCAGTAACGGGACAGGAACACGGCACGAAGAGACACTCTTTCTCATGGCTAGAACGATTCTCGTATGATAAACTCTCCTTACACCCGTATTTTGCATTTGGACATGACATCCTGTATGCTTCAATGACTTTCTCCATGGCTCTGCAACGATTATACCCAATCGGTGACTTACAGAAAGAGCAAGCGTTGTTAGTCCTTTCGCAGCACAGAGAACAAGCTACATGACCATTTATGCACTACAATACATAACCAATGTTATCACAAAAAAGTTGTGTGGTACATCAACAAAGAGATAGAGAGACAAGAGAATATTTTCCAACTTGAAATAAGACAAACCTGAAAAATAGGAATCATGAGGGGCTCGCAGCAAATCGGGCATTCGAGAAGATCTGGTTCCAGCAGCGTGACAGAGACGCCTGGATCTTCGCTGGTCAAGTTGTCTGCTTCTCCAGTGGGTTCTTCAGCCATTTTCTCAATGGTTGTCTCTTCTTGAGCCGGTGGTTGTTGTCTGGCGGCTAATCTCCTCTTCGTTGCCCAATCCATAAGCTGCTGGATTACGAATGGCCCCAAAAGCAAAGCAAAGTATAAGATTAAACAGCTCATCAGCATGTTGATTTGCGTTTCCAAGCCGTTATTAAGTGATAACGTTTTTGTTATTTGGCAAATGATATATAAGTGATGACTAATCACTTCACACCTGTAACAAGTTGACAAATAATACCCAAATCCCCCCAAATCCAATGAAGGGAATATATAGATATTAGAAGGTAAAATATATATAATCACTTTAAAACAGTATATTATATGCTAGCTTTTGAGTTTTTTGTTTCATTCCCCTTTTAAAGGCGGAAGAAAAAAGGAATAGTTAATACGTCCATAATCGTCTTGATAGCTAATACAGTACAAGTCAAACTAAAACACTAGTATACTAGGGTTTTCAAATCGTTAAGAGCAAGAGCATCTGCATTAGTGAACTTTTAGAGGGGTTCAAAAAAATAATTTTTTATTATTATATTTTTTCTTTTTTTTAAGAAAAAAAAATAAACGGACCAATCGCGGACCGCCACGTAACGTGGAATGCGCGTTACAGTGATGAACCAGGTTCATCTCACTAAACCTTTAAGAGATGAATTCACAAAAATTTGAATATTATATTAATATAGGTTTTTGGGAATTGTGTGAACCTTAGTAGTGAACCCTCAATGCAAGTGCCATAAGGTCTGCGGTTCTAACTAAACTAAAAAGTGGTTTCCGCTTTAAATTAATGAAATTCGGTAAACCATTTGGTTTGGCCATGGACTAATGGTTAATTCAAGATTTTTATAATATTTTTCCCTAAATAAACCAATTTAAACTAAATCATATATTCAAAACTTTGAACCAAACTATAAAGCGATTTAACTCGGTAATTAATTTAATCAAACTAACTAAAACCAAACTATATGAGATTAATTCGGTTATCATTTTGGTTTGGTAATGGGCCGATAGTTAGTTCAATTTTTTTAAAAATTGATCTCTAATCAAGTATATATACATATATATACATATATACTGTTTGTTTTTTATACCCAACAAACAGATTAAAACTAAATCATACCCAAAACTTTGAACCAATCTAATCAAATTTTATCAAAATAATCAAAATTACTTAAGTTTATTTAAATTCAACATAAACACCAGCTTAATTAGACAATTGATTTTCAAATCAAATAACTAAACCCAAACTATAGTAATCTCTTTTTTAGGCATGATACTTTTCCTTGAATTTAAAACCCGAATCCGAACCCGATTCAAAATACCCAAATCCGATAAATTAATTTTTAAAAACTCGAATAGATTTCATTTTTCTAAATCTGAAAATCTGAAAGCCAAATAAATCGATCCGAATTAACCCAAATCGAAATCTCATCTTTATACAAAAACCTGAAACCCAAATAAACCGATCCGAATCCGAAATTATATCTAGAACTAATATATCGATGTTTTCAATTAAAATTTAGTTTGATTTTATGTATCTGGTAATTTTTTTTCTATTTATATTTTGATTTTTTCAGCATTTCATTATATTGATTATATTTTGAAAATTTTGAAAATACATGAACCCGAACCTGAATCCAAAATAAATCGATCCGTATCCAAATCCAAAATTGGACTAAATTTGGAATTCGAAAATCCAAAAGCTCGAATAAATCAATCTGGACCCGAATGGGACCCGAAGTCCCAGACCTACTCTTTTCGGTTCAGTTCTACCGATTTGTTTTTACAACCCAAACTAATTGGAAAACTTATTAAACCCGAATCCAAAAACCGATCTAACCAAACCCAGCATGCCTAGTTTTAACTTCTAAGCCTAATTAAATCAGCCAAGGTCCCGATTCTCTTTAAGTTTGGTGGTAAACGCAGCCGTTTTAATAAAAAAATATTTATCAGATATAATCGTTTTTTTTTCCAAGAAGAAACATAGTTTCCTTTGGTTCCTTTTCCGCTTTCACCATTTCTACGATGGCACAAGCTCTACTCATCAACTTCCGAGTTTCTCCTTCTTTCTCCATCCCCAAAACCCTAATCAATCACTCTCACTCCCTCAATAGCTTCAAGAATCCGAGCTTAAACTCGCGACGGCGCCTCTTAACCAATCGAATCCGATCTTCAGCTTCTTCCAACGGCGGTAATAGCTTAAGGACATGCAAGAATTGCAAAACCCAATTCGATCCTCTCCTCAATCACCCTCGCGCTTGCAGATTCCACACTGCTCATTTCGGAGGTAAAAATTAGGTTTTTTTTTTTAATTTAAAGACTTAAATTGTGAAATTCGCTTTCTCTTTTGGGAATTAGGGTTTGAATAAAGAATCGGTTTCTTTACTTGATATTCGCTCTCTGTTTTTGGGAATTTGGGTTTCAATAAAGAATCTAAATTTATGGATTTTTATTTAAAGAATTGAATTTGAAAATTTGCTCTGTTTTGTGAATTAGGGTTTGAATAAAGAATCTAAATTTATGGATTTTTAATTCAAAGATTGAATTTGAAAATTTTCTCTGTGAATTTGGGTTTGATTAAAGATCTAAATTTATGGATTTTTAATTCAAAGAATTGAATTTGAAATTTTGCTCTGTTTTGAGAATTAGGGTTTGTATAAAGAATTTAAATTTATGGATTTTTAATTCTAAGTATTGAATTTGAAAATTTTCTCTGTTTTGTGAATATGAGTTTGAATAAAGAATTTAAATTTATGGATTTTTTTATCCAAAGAATTGAATTTGAAAATTCGCTCTCTGTTTTGGGGATTAGGCTTTGAAATAAAGAATCTGAATTCAGGGGTTTCGTTTTGTTAAAGGTGAGACGAAGAGGAAGTTCGAGAGTGTATACACTGGTGGAACAATGGATACACCAAACTCTGGGAAAGTTTTACAGTATTGGCATTGTTGTGGTTCTGAAGATCCTTTTGATTCTGGATGTACTGCTTCTCCACATTCTACTTATGACGATTGATGTTCTTTATATGAAACATATTTTTATTTATGGAATGTGAAAGAATATATTTTTTTATTCAATAGCCAAGTTGACATGAAGGAGAAGAAGAACAAGAAAGGCAAAGAATATTGCTTTGTAAAGTTTAGTTTTTTTTTTCTTTTAGAGAGAGAATCAGAATCTTTTGTTTCTTTGCAGTCTCCTTGTACAAAACAACGTTTGCTTCTTAAGTCTCTGTTAGTTTTTCTTGATTCTTGCCGATGATCTTGGTTTTGTTTAATGTTTCGTATTCGTGTTTTGATAATTAAAGACGTTAGCTTTAGGTTCTGTTGCTGTTCTTGTTATTGACTGATCTTTCTGACATTTGATCTCAACCATTATTCGAGTTGTTATTCTTGTTGGTAAGAATTAGGATGGGAGATCATTTAGTGTTGCTGGTTGATCGGTTATCGAGCAATTCTGGTCTAGCGACGGTTAATCGAACAGCGCCAAAAGCAGACACAGTTAAGGAAGATGATGGTGCATTTGTTGAGTCTGTAGCTGCAGGAACTGATGACATCTGTCAGAGCGAATTTGTACAATGTAGGATTTGTCATGATGAAGACGAAGATTCAAACATGGATACGCCTTGTTCTTGTTCAGGAACATTAAAGGTAATTTATATGTTTGTTTTCAGTTGTTGTTTCCATAAACAAGAACCTATATGAGAAACCTCAAATGATTCTTTTGTCAACCGTCTCAGTTTGCACATCATAGTTGTGTCCAGAGATGGTGTAACGAGAAAGGTGATACCATATGCGAAATTTGCCGTCAGGTATGATAATTCTGTAATCATATAGTTTCTACTTCTGCTTTCGTGGAGTTATCTCATGAAGCCTTGTTCAAATTTCAGCAATATAATCCTGGTTACACAGTTCCCCGACAATTGTTTCATTACACAGGCATCTCTATGAACTTCAGGTACTTTTGTCTGTCTTTCTTTGATATCCTCTTTTGTTCCTCTGCAAAATGTAATTATTCTACTGAGAGTTTTATTCTTGTTTGATGGAATTGTTCTAGGAGTGATTGGGGAATCGAGGGACTAGATCTTCGTAATCCTTATTTTCTAACGTGGGATGCGTCTGATGATCACGAGCTTTATTCGTTTCATAGCCCGTCAAGCTTAATGTGTTGTCGCTTAATTACTTTGCTGGTACGTTTCTTCTCTGTGTCCAGACTCTTTGAGAACAAAAATGTGAATGAAGACGCATCTTCTTGTGCAGTTCATAGTTCTACTGTTCTTGCGCCATTCTCTTCCAGTCTTTTTAGGTGGAATCGATGATTTCTCGTTAACTTTGCTTATGGTAAGCTCGTTAAACCACAGCTTGAACGTACACATTTCCTCTCATTTTTTACCAAATTTAGAGGAAGATTTTTGCTGTCTTATTGCAGTTACCATTATTGAAAACATTGGGAATCTTCTTGGTTGTATATTTCTTTGCGAAGTCATTCACTGCTATACAACGTTGCAGGCAAGAAAGGGTAAGAACGACTCCCAGAGTATGATTCTTGCAGAGATATAAAACATGGGTTTTGGGTTTATTTCTTCCTTCGTTTGCAAATTAGGATACGAGACTCTCTGGTTTCTCTTCTGATGAAGAAACTGTGCCGACTCGGATATTGATGGCTCTGCCCGAAGCACATGAACTTCATGTTCCCGTAAACTAAGACAACCAATTTATAACTTCTTCTTTGCTTTGATTTGAACGTTATTGTATCATGCACAGACGTACAATGGTCAAACTATATACCCACAAAATAAGTGATTATTCCACATTGATTAGATATAAGATGTAACAAAAGTCTGTGATTCAAGGATAGACGAATTTCGAGTACAGTCAGTGATGGTCAAAAAAAGGATAAATTGAGCAAAAAAATCCCAAAATTCTCATCGTAAAAGGAAAGTCCTTGGCAAAAAGACTATGAAAGTAGTTCCTAGAAATCCTAGAAACCCTCTATAAACAATAACAACCGATTGTGTTTAATTCACAAACTTTGGTAGAATCATGATTTCTACAGTTTTTTTAGTTCTTGAATTGTTCGTAATATAATGGTTTTGATGTAATATAAATTCCAAATAATACTCAGAAACTAAAATTTATGTTGACCAATAAAGAGAATTTGGAAAAATTAACCAACTTTAAAACTAAATTTGTTCCACTATACATTTTTCAGATTTAATCGGAAAATTAATATTTTAATTAATAATAATTCTATAATATCTTTAATTATCCATTTAATTATTACAATTATTAATGAATATATCATATCACAGTTTATGTTATTATATATAACAAAAAAATACATAAAACCTAATAAAGTCAAATAAACGCTAATAACACTTTTTCGTCTTGTTTTCTCCATCAAAATTCATCTTCTTCCTCACTTAATTTTTTTCAACACTTTATCTTCTTCCTTTTCTTTTAATTCTTTTTTTTCTCTATATCAATCTATAATTCTGATTTTCTATTTTAGAATCTTATAGATTATAATTGGTATGTATTTTAGATTATTTACAATTTCTTTTAGTTTGATCGTTTTAGTCTTTACTCAAAAACGCAGGCACCTAACCGCCTAATCGGTCATCTAGGCGCTTGGCGTAAGTTCTCCGCGGCGAACTGATCCAAATCCGGGTTAGGCGCTGAAGCGAATTGAAGACGAGGAAATCCGCTGAATTCCGCGTATACCGCGTTAATCCGCATAGGTCTGCATATGAAAATATAACTTTTAAAAACTCGTTTTTGTATGTTATAAAACAAAAATCAAGTATGAGTATGATAGATTTACAATATTAAAGTGGAAATACAAGGAAAAAACGTAAGAAAGTGTTGAAAAACTGAAAATCTTACCCGGCGGCCGGGAATTAGGGTTGCAGATGAAAATGAAGAAGATGAGTGCAAAAATACACTTTTGCCCATCATTAAAAAGAAAAAAAAATAGTTCACCATAACGTAGTATAATGCACTCGAATCTAAAAGCTGTGAGAACAATATGTCATCCTAAACCATTACACCAAACTAATATTTCTTAGAATGATAACGATTTATATGTTTATATTATATAACAATACAATTCGCCAAAATGTAACACAAAACACTCGAACAGAAGACCATTGTCAACTTCAAATCAAACTAAACCACTAGGTCAAACTGATAGTTCCTAGCAAATAACCGTAAGATAGAAATTTGGAGATATGCAGAATATTATCTTAACACAAACTTAGTATATCCGAGATTTTCTCTGAATTTCGTAACCAACTTACCTAGAATGCACAATTAAGCAGGTTGAACGTATAGAATGAAGAAGAAAACATATCATGATCTCACATATGACGAACAATTAAAGGAAGAAAACGAGTTATAAACTGAGGTATGATGAATACTTAAAGCTAAAACACAAACGAACATTTATTCTATCCTAGGTAAATCATACAGAGATAGTTAAAAGGTGTATTTTAATTTTGGCATAAGTGAGAGCAATAGTTAGAAAGAAAGCGTACATGTTATACCGAACATGTATGATAGAGATGTAGATAGAATACACATATTCTACATTACCTAAAACAAATAATACAAGTTAGAAAACGTTATGTAGCCTCTGGTATAATTTAGTTTTACTGGTATAAGATTCATTCTTCGTCTTCTATATCTCAAAGCTTTCATCAGAATACATATTCTGCGCAAGATAAAAGAAAAATATGCATTCTATCTAGATAGACCAATTTTCTAAAAAAAATTATTTAACTATGATTTTTAACAAATATGTGATACAAAAATATTTCTACGAGTGTCTGTATTTCCTATTCTATAATTTTCTTAGTTTTTTTTTATTTTTTCATTGAATTTCCATTTTTTTTAAAAGAGTAAGATAGACTAAATTTAATAAAGGTGTAATGGGACAAATTATGTTTCAATGTGGACTAAAAAACCAAATTTCCCAAAGATAAAAGTTGTTTAAAGAAAGAGAGAATTTGTTAGGAAATAAAAAAAATTGAAAACAATTTAGAAAAAACTGTTTACATAATTGAAGTGGCAAGGGAAATGAGATAATTATTTTTGGAATTGCGAATGGATAGAATATTTAATGGTATGAGTTAATGGAGGAAGCATGACAATTAATAACAGCTTTAGAGAGAGAATAAAGTTAATGTGGATGCATTAAAAAGAGAAATCAAGTGAAAATATGTGAATATGAAATGAGTATTTATGTTTTTAATGTTCATATGTCGCATATATATTGCGATTATGTATCTATGTTTTTAAATAATATGATACGAAATAACATTACATACAATTAAATATTTAATGAGTATATTATTGTATGTGGTATGTCACGTGAAAATATATATTCTGATATGAAATATTTACGTTGATATATACAAATGAATATGTTGCGATATATATATTTTATATAATAAAGTATGGTTCTTTTTTTAAAACTCTGAAAATGTGACACATGTCATTTTCTATTGCGATACATTTTTATTTTTATTTTGTTAGACCACAAATCTGATTTTGCTATTGAGTTTTGTTTTTATCATTATTTTATTATTTTTATTGGGCTACATTATTTTTTTTGTCATTTTATTAGGCCACAAATATGATTTTGTTATTGAATTAGAATTTTACGTCTTTAATAAAATTAATTCATCAGTACATTTCTATATTATAATAATTCATATAAAAAGCAGCGACAAGTAATAGAAAACAAAGTATGTTTTTTTAAAAATATTTAATATTATGTATGCAAATGTTTTATTGAGACATTTATGATTATTTATGTTGTAATTGATTTGAAAATTTCAACAAGATCAAACTTGTAAATTATGTTTTGTAAATGCACTTTTTTGGCTTTTTTTACTTTATTAATTTTTCTCCTTATGTGATAATGATATTAATATAGCTCATATTTTTTTAATTGAATGTATTTAGATCATAAGTTTGTAATAAAAGTAACAAATGTGTTACTTTTTAATTATTATTTTTAAAAGTATGATCAGTCATTAATATTAATTTTATTGTAACTTTTCGTATTTTTAACATCTCAAATTGAAAAATAAATGAATGATTAATTAATAAATATAAAATCTATCTACTATATATTAAAGAAGAACCATTTGAGGGAAAATTTCCTGAGATGTCAAGTTCTTATTTTTTCTCAGCATTTTTTTTTCATTTATTTTAATTTAATATTTCTATTGCCAAACACTATT
>KE154205.1:44213-55777 GCA_000411075.1 Sisymbrium irio | reverse complement strand
AATATTTTTATAACATGTATATACAAAATATAAATATTTTAAAATTAAAGAGAACTAACCTTTACTTATTCTTAATATTGTCAAATTTGAGCAATGTTAAATTTGTTATTATAAATTACTTCAACTATTTTTCATTTAATTTTCATTTCGCTTTATATATTAAACTTTATTTTAATAATTGATTTTAATATTTTATTACTATTCACGTTTTCTATTAAAAAAATAAATGATATGAATTTTTTTTTAATATTGTGGTATATTTAAAAAAGGAAACATATCTTTATAGTTAAATCTTAAAAGATACTAAAAGATTTTCTGAATAAATTAGGTAATAATTGAATTGACCATTTTACCATTAATGAAATTTTAAAATATTTAATAGTTTTAGTGGCATTTCATGTAATATACTATATAATTAAAGGTTAGTTTCTAAAAAATGCTTCTGTTTTAATAGTATAAATTTACTCAAACGGATTCTTTTTTACTTTGTCAAACAAATGTTAAATGGGATGTGGCAACATTTGTTTTTATTTGCTGAATAGAGAATGTGTATATGTGTCAAGTTATGGGAGAAAGGGTGAACAATTGTAAAGTAGATTTGCGACTTTAATTTTTTTTTTTAAGCGCATATTAATTGTAATTTATGGAAAAAAAACCCACGCAATGGTGAACTAGTAGATATATAAAGAGAAGTCAGTCCTAAGTTAACTTTAATTAATACGTACCTATAATTTTTACTTAAGAAATGCCTTAAAATAACGTCAAGTTTATAAGAACATGAAGTTCTCATAATGATCCGAAATAGTCACAGAAAGGGCTTGTGCTTTCTTAAAGTCGGAAATTGGCAGTCCTTCAACTATGACATTTATCATGCTTTTCCTCTCTAAATTGTAATAGAAAAGACAGAACGGATCAGACATATCTTGCCGGTAGAAAGGTATTCATAACCTTGAAGTTAAGTCTAGCAGCAGATTTGGGCAAATGAAACGTATTCATAAACCATTCCTCTTTCTCAGCGTCTTCCACAACCCACAATCTAAATCTACCCTCACAAGAATCCTCAACGACTCCAATTCCACATACACTTATAAGTATAACCCATTGGTACTTTGAGAAATGTTGAACGTTTCAAGTGTAACATTAAAACTCACAATTATATAATTACGCGGCAACTCCTTCATATAGGCCCCGTAGTACATGGTAGAAAAGAGAAGAGTATTTGTTTGAATGATACGTATTATTCAGCTGAAATAAAGCAATGGCTTATATAGAAGCCTTACAACTAGATTAACTTGAGAACCAAGAAACTAAAGATAAACTCAAATCAAATCTCAATAACTTATTTTAATCTCCTAAAACTTCGCTGGACTTATTTTTGATTGTGCTAAATCTCCAACAAATTCCTCCCTTTTAAACTGAACATCATCAGTTTAATCTTCCGATCCTCTGATTCCAAGACACTGCCTAAGCTTTTCATACTGATCAAGTTTGATTGGCTTCGTCATGATATCAGCTACCTGATCATTACCTCCACTGAAAGACAGTTTCAGAGCTCCTTCAATCACCAGGTTGCACAAATGGTGAAACATGACATCAATGTGCTTTGTCCTACAATGTATCATTGGATTCTTTGACAATTTTATCTTGAACTGTTTTCATATAAGAGGTTACTGCAGGCTTCACTCAAAACTCCCAGTTCCTGCAACATGTCTGATAACTAAATGTTGGGGTCAAAACCCACATTTACGGAATTAACAGTTAAAATATTTAAATATCAGAAAAGTTTTCATATTTGAATAGTTTCGGAAAAAGAACGATATTCGGAAAAGAATTTTAAAATAATTTAGTTTAAATTATTTTCCTATCGATAACTTTTCAAAAAAGTATACGAAAACTCCTTTTCGTATTATTTTCTAGTAAACCGATAAGAGTCACGATTCTCCAATCTTTTTGTACCTAAACCAAACTTTCTGGCAAAATGACTCAGCAGGAGGTAAGAGAAGATGCCGAGCCAGACGCCAACCGTCAGAGAGGATGGACAGCTCGACAGTTCTCTCTTCTTCTTCTTCATGTCGAGCCGACGAGACCTCGCTCTGCTCCCAAATGCCGAGTTGACGACGAGGCCTCTCTTTGCTCGCAAAATGCTGAGCCAACGATGAGCAGCATGATTGGCTTGGCCTCCTACTCTTCTCTCCTTGGTGCCAAGCCGACGAGACCAACAGCGAGACAAGCAATACGACCAGCTCGGCCTCCCCTTTTCCTTTCCTTCGTGCCAAACTGGACCAAGGAAGGAAGAGGGAATGGTCGGCTCGGCAATCTCTGCCTTCCCTTACTGATGCTGAGCTGATGGGCGGACACTCCCAAGATATTTTCTGGCCGAGCCAATCAACCGGGTCAGTTAGTCATCGAGTGTTGTGACCGGCTCGGCCCATTTTTCCTCTTAAAATGGTGTCGACCCTGATGTGAATGTACATCTTTTCCTTTTCTCGATCATTTCGGGATTTATTGATGTTTTCGTAAACTTTCCGATGTTTTAACAAATTTCGCGCTGTTTTCGGGAAATATCGTAATGTTTTTATCTACCGAAAACGTCACAATGTCAAACCAAAGAAAACCTAACACTAAAGGGAAAATGATACGATTTAGCCAAACATATAAGAAGCAGCCGCCTCAAGATTCACCGCCTTAGCGAGGATTTCGGGAAGTTTTCCCGAAAGAAGAAAGAGGAAAGTCGATAAGGAATAGGAAACGACAAATTCCCACATCGAAAATTTATTAGTTTTAGGACTTAGGCTGTTTTGTATATATAGAGATCGATTTCTATCTTTGTAACAATTCGGGATCAAGCTATCAATATGATTACAGGCTAAGCAATAAAATTTGTCTTCTCTTTGCCCTAGTTTTCATCTTTCAATTTCATTTATATTTTTTTTTCATTCAAAGATTCTCGGTTCCTCACATTAACTTTACTTAAATACATTGAGGTAAATTCCGGCTCCCACACCAAACACTCTGACAAGCTGCAGAAGTAGCTGCAACGTACTCGCTTCTGTTGACGACAAAGTAATTATGTATTGGTTTCTCGAGCTCCAACATACTGCTGCTCCATTTAATAGAAACATGTATCCAGAGGTGCTTTTCTTATCATCCACATCATGGGCATAGTTACTGTCTGCATAACCCACCAAATCAATGATTGGTGATCTCTTGTAGAACATTCCAAAATCTAATGTTCCCTTTAAGTATATGAGTACATGTTTTGCAATTAACATATGTTCCTCTTTAAGATCCGACATGAATCGAGCTATCAAACACGCACGAACATTAAATCAAGCCTTGTCACTGTGAGATACATTAAGCATCCAACAAGCTGTTTGTAGAGCGTTGCGTCAGCTCCTTTGTTTTCTTTTTGTAATAATTGCACCAGGAACAATTGGATTCTTAACAAAGTTGCAACCCCACATGTTGAACCGTTGTAGAACCTCTCTAGCATATTTCTTTTGACAAATATGTATCCCCGTGTTATCTTGATGGACTTCCACTCCAAGAAAGAATTTCATCTTGCCCATGTATGTCATCTCGAATTCTCTTTGCATTGAAGACTTGAAATCTGCACACAGGAGTTCATCATTCCCAGTAAAAGTCAAGTCATCCACATAGAGACTTACCACCAACAAATTGATGTTTTTCTTCTTGAAGAACAAAGTATGATCATAACTGCTCTTTTGGAATCCTTCTCTGATGAAGTAGCTCTCAATACGGCTAAACCAGGCTTGTGGTGCATATTTTAGGTCATAAAGTTCTTCCCCTGCTCTGATAAATCCTTCTGACTGATCAATGTATACTTCCTCCTTCAGTTCTCCATACAAGAAAGTATTTTTGACATCAAGTTGATAAATACACCAACCTTGTTGAGCTACGACTGCTAAAAGGCTCCTTATCGTATCCCAACAAGCAACCAGTGCAAACACCTCTGTATAGTCAACTCCTGCAGTCTGAACATATCCTTGTACAACCAGTCGAGCTTTGCACTTCTTTACTTTTCCTTCCTCATTGAGCTTATTTTTGTAAACCCATTTGACACCAATTTTCTTCGCATATGGTGGTAGGACAACTAATTCCCATGTATTATTTTTCTCAATGGATTGGATCTCCAATTTCATAGCTTCCCTCCATTTTCCTTCCTTCTCTGCCTCATAGAAGTTCACGGGATCATCACTGGAGATATGAGATTCATGAGTTCCTCTTCCTCTACGCTTACTTCCTCACCAGAAACAAAATCATGAATCCAAACCGGTTGTTGTCTCAGTCTCTTAGATGTTTCACCTCTTTCTGGTTCTCCAATTTCCACAGTTTGAGAAGTCTCTACTGCTTCTTCTCCGGTGTTAACTTCTCCTTCTGTAACCTCCTCTTCTTCTCCACCATTTGATTCGTCATCAGTCTCTTCACCGTCAATGATGTCATCATCTCCCCAAACAAGTTCATGTTCTTCCGGAGTGCTTAGATTCCAATCCCACTTTGCGTCTTCTTCGAATATCACATTTTTGTTCACAGTGATTTCCTTTGTAGCTGGATCATACAGACGATAGGCCTTGGATTCTTCACTGACTCCGAGAAGAATGCATTTGTGACTGCGATCATCAAGCTTTATTCTTTTCTACATAGGATTGTGTACATGTGCCACTGATCCAAAGATCCTGAAATAGTCCACCTTAGGTGTGATCCCAGACCATCTTTCTTCAGGAACTTTGTCTTTGATAGCCTTGGTGATGCTCTGATTCAGTATATGAGCTTTCCATCTGGCTGCATCACGCCACAGAGATCTTGGCATTTCCTTCTCTGATAGCAAGCAACGAACCATATTCATGATCGTACGGTTTCTCCTCTCAGCCATTCCATTTTGCTGAGGAGTGTAAGTTGCAGTTAGTTGCCTCTTTATGCCTTGATCTCTACAGAACTGGTTGAAAATGTCAGATGTGAATTCTCATTTCCTATCTGTATGAAATCATCTGATCATTGTTTTTGCCTCCTTTTCAACAAGATTCTTGTAAGCCTTGAAGGTCTCAAAAGCTTCTGCTTTCTCTGTAAGGAAGTAAATCCAAGTCTTTCGAGAGTAATCGTCCACCAACACCATCATGTAGCGTTTGCCACTGTTGGACACTGGAGTGATGGGTCCACAGAGATCAGTATGATTCAACTCCAGCTTCTCCATTGCTCTCCATTTGCTCTTCTTTGGAAACTTACTTCTCCGTTGTTTTCCCACATTGCATACGGCACACACCTTTGGTTCAGTGACAAGATTTGGTAACCCTTTCACTATTTCTTTCTTTTGCATAACCTGAATGGACTTGTTGTTTAAGTGTCCAAATATCTAATGCCAGAGATCTCCCAAATCCTCATCCTCAGTTTTGAAGCAACTCCCTGGAGCTGGCTTCATCTTGGCATGAACCAAGAACATTCGATTTCTGGTCATTTGTGTTTCCACGATCAGTCCTCGTTGACCATGAAAAACCTTGCACACTCCATTCTTGATCACAATCATCAATTTTTTTTCCTTGCAATTGTCCAGTGCTCAGTAGATTATTTGTGAGTTTTGGAACATAGTAAACATCACTCACCACTTGTGTAATCCCATCCACTTCGATTCTGAATTTTCCTTTTCCTTGGACCATCAAACTCGAGTTGTTTCCTAAACGAACTGAATGCCTGAAATCTTCGTCTAGCTCAACAATCCAATATTTTTCTCCTGTCATGTGATTTGAGCAACCGGAATCCAGAAACCAAATTCCATCTCCTCCATTATTGTTCATGTCTGCATGAGCCATTAGCAACAGTTCCTCTTCTTCATTAAGCTCAGCATAGTTGACATCCTTCTCTTCACTTGTGCATTCAAACTGATAATGTCCTTGTTTTCCACATCTGAAACAGGTGACAGCAGATCTGTTCGCAAACGTTCTGCCTCTTCCACGTCCTTTGTTTCCACTTCTTCCCCTTTGGAAGTTCCACCTTCCTCTTCTTCGAGCATTCCTTGGCTCGTATTCAACCTAGAGGACTTGTTCCTCGTATCTGCAATGATGCTTGCAGTTCATCAATGGTTCCTTAAACTCCTCGATCAAACAGACCACAAAATTGAAGTTGTCTGTTAGACTCTGAAGAATCTTCTCCACGATCTTGACATCATCAATCATCTCACCACAATTCCTCATGTCATTTGTTATCTCCATGACCCGAGAAAAATATACAGCCACCGCTTCTCCAGCTTTCATCTCCAAATTCTCAAAGGTTCTTCTCAACCTTTGAAGTCGAGCCCGGTTCACCCTAGCACCTCCTTGATGCTTAGTTTTCATGGACTCCCACAATTGCTTGGCTGTATCTTTCTATGTGATTGTCTTAAGAGTGGTCTGTGATTGACTGGAACAAGTAGTTTTTGGCTTTGAGATCTTTGAGATTTGCTTCATCTATCTCTTTTTTTTTTGTTGCAGTGGGAGACTCAATCCTCCTTAAATCATCAAAGCCATGTTCGATAACTGTCCAGTACTCCTTAGAACGGAGGAGATTCTCCATGACCACACTTCAGTGATCATAGTCTCCATCGAACTTTGGGACAACAGGTGTAGCAAAGCTTCCGGTCTCTGACAATTATTTTCTCTCTGATACCAGATAATAGAAAAGAGAAGAGTATTTGCTCTGAATGATTCGTATTATTCAGCTGAAATAAAGCAATGGCTTATATAGAAGCCTTACAACTACATAAACTTGAGAACCAAAAAAACTAAAGATAAACTCAAATCAAATCTCAATAACTTATTCTAATCTCCTAAAACTTTGCTGGACTTATCCTTATTCTGTTTGTGCCAAATCTCCAACACATGGTTCCGTTCATACTCAACCCCTTTGTACAAACCATGTGAGGACATGTGACACACGGAGCCTCTCTCCAAGCTTCTTCTCCTCCCAATACCACAACTTTGTGCTTCAATCTCCAAGTCCAAGTACCAATGGCAAGCAATTTGTATTGATCTTCCACAGGATCATACCCACAAATATATTTGAGGCATGGAAAACTTTTAGAGTTATTTTGAATTTGTAATTGGGAAAAATATGCACCTGTCATCCTGGGATTATAAAACCCCACATTTTTGCGCCAATGCAGATCCAGCTTATCCCACATTATACAACTTTTTCCCTTTAACTAACGTTGACTAGGATCAGATCTTTGTAAGAAGACGAAGAGGAGGTATAATATTCAAGTGTGTTTGGGTTAGGCAATAAGACTACCAGAATGTTTTCTCTTGTTTTACTCTATACTTACATATCTTCTATCCATCGATATGTAACATACGTCTCATCAGATGCCCACATGGTCCATTGATGGCTGCACCCAAAGATCTTTCTCTTCAAAATTTATATGGACTCCGTTGGTTTGCATAACGTTATTATCCTCTGTCATTAGTAGAAATCCAATGATCGAAAGCCCTTTGAATGGTGGTGATATGCATTAATCTCGGCGAGAGCCAAGCTAAGGTGATGTGGATCGATGGAAACGCACAGAGGTTGCGGAAAGGCGTCTGATAAATCTGTTTGCCCTTAAGGATATGACACACCTTAAGAACGAGTTTTGGTTAAAGAATTTAACACACCAGCAACCGAAAAAATTCAACAAGAACACTGAGAATCACTGTCATTTTTAGAAGATAAAAATTTGGTATCTTTATTAGAATGATCAAACAGAATACATATAGAGTTTTATGGTCAAGGAAATAAATGAAAAACATAGGAAATAGTTTTATAGAAAACAAACAAAAACTTAGAATATAATTCGGTCAACAGAACTCTTCATCTTCACGCGGAGTGCAAAGATGACTCCTCGGCTACTTCTGCGTGTTCATAAAATTTGGTTCGATAGTCCGGATGATGCAAACGGTCGGTTCTTGATGCATAAAACATTCAGCTCGAGTAAAACGGATTATGGCATGTTCGATGTCTTCCTTGAGCTGAAAGAGTCGAGCCTTAAAGTTTTACTCGGAGGAAAACTCCAGAATATCCTCAAATTCCAATTCCCACTCACCCGGTAAGGTTTTAGCCCCAATGTAAGGATCATCATGGTGCAGACTGAACTTCCGTCGAGCTAAAGTGGTTCTGACTGTCCCATTGTTCTTATCTCGCAAAATGGATCGGGAAGTAACCTCGATTGGTTGTGAGATTCGGCTGTCTGGTCGTGGTTCCATCACAAGTCCATCTTTGAACGACCGTGGATCGAAGTGATACACGGTACGGTCAGTGCCTGGATCCTCCGAGTGCAGGTCCTGATGCATGGTATGATCTCCTCGAGCAAAGTCTGATTCTTCTCGAGTGATCCTCCTTTCTGATCCTTTAGTGCGGTTTCCAGCTCCATTGCCCGATGGTTCCATTTCCGGTACATTCTGCTCCACATACTCCGAGCCATCGGTCATGTTTTTCTCCGGGTCCGTACCTTGGTTTCTATCATTCCCCTCCTCTTGAAAAGGATTTGTCCACAAATCCGAATCATCTGCAAAATAAGGAGAAAGATCAGAAACATTAAAACTTGGAGATATATCGTACTTACTTCGGAGGTCCAACTGATATGCATTGTCATGCATTTTCTTGGTCACGGCAAAGGGTCCATCGACTCTTGGAATTAGTTTGGACTTTCTTTCTTCAGGAAACCGTTCCTTCCTTAGGTGAACATAAACTAAATCGCCCGGCTGGAATACCTTCTTACATCTTTTCCGATTGGCATACTTCTAATACTCCTTGGTTTTTGTTTCGATGTTAGCTCGGATCTGTTCATGAATCTTTTTGACAAGTTCTGCCTTCTTTTTGCCATCTGTACTAGATCTTTCACTCAAAGGTAAAGGCATTAGATCCAAAGGTGACAACGGATTAAAACCATAGACTACTTCAAAAGGTGAGTACTTGGTAGTAGAATGCATATAATGATTATATGCAAACTCAACGTGAGGTAAATGTTCTTCCCATGATCTAAGATTCTTCTTAACTAATGTTCTAAGCAATGCTGCTAAAGTTCTATTTACTACTTCAGTTTACCTATCAGTTTGCGAATGACAAGTAGTAGAAAAAAGTAACTTAATTCCTAGCTTAGCCCACAAAATTTTCCAAAAGTAACTCAAAAACTTAGCATCACGATCAGACACGATTCACTTGGGCATTCCATGCAACCTAACAATGTCTCTAAAGAATAAATCAGAAATGTGAGATGCATCATTGGTTTTATCACACAGAATGAAATGCGCCATTTTAGAAAATCTATCCACAACAACGAAGATAGAATCTTTACCCGTTCTAAACTTAGGCAGTCCTAACACAAAATCCATTGACATATCAGTCCAGGGGTGAAAAGGAATAGGAAGTGACAGATCAATCCAGGGTTGGTTTTCGATTTTAGCCTCTTTACAAGTGACACATCTGGTACATATTCTGATCACGTCCTTTTTCATGCCTGGCCAAAAGAAGTGGTCTTGAAGTACCTTCAAGGTCCTGGCAATTCCAAAGTATCCCATTAAGCCTCCTCCTTTGGCTTCTCTGCAAAAAAAATCCCTCAAGGAACATTGTGGGACACAAAGGCGGTTATCAGAGAATAAGAAACCTTTTCAAGCCTAAAATACTTTCTAAAATCATGCTTAGCACAAGCCAGAAACGGTTCGCAAAGGTCTGAGTCGGCTTCATATAGGTTCTTAATGTATTCAAAACCCAAGAGTTTGGTTTCAAGAGAAGAGAGTAACACATACCTTCGAGACAAGGCATCGGCCACAACATTATCCTTGCCTTTCTTGTAGCGGATGACATAAGGAAAGGTTTCGGTGAATTTAACCCACCTAGTGTGCCTTTTGTCAACTTTTGTTGTCCTTTTTAATGCTTAAGGGACTCGTGATCAGTTTGAATGAAGAACTCCTTAGGCCACAAGTAATGCTGCCACGTTTGGAGTGCTCTGACCAAGGCATAGAGTTCCTTATCGTATGTAGGGTAGTTGAGTGTAGCACCTCCGAGTTTTTCACTGAAATAGGCCACAGGTCTTCTTTCCTGCATAAGAACTAGACCAATTCCAATTCCAGAGGCATCACATTCAATTTCAAAAGTTTTCAAGAAATTAGGAAGGACAAGAACTGGGACATGAGTCAACTTCCCTTTTAGCATCTGGAACGCTTCTTCCTGCTCCTTTTCCCATTGAAGCCCACAGTTTTCTTGATTACTTCAGTCAGAGGTCGTGCTGAAGTCCTTGAAAAAGCGATGGTAGAACCCAGCCAGGCCATGAAAACTTCTGACCTCTCCCACAGTCTTTGGACTTGACCATTCTCGGATCGCCTTGATCTTCTCCTCGTCAACCTTGATGCCTTCTGCACTGACCACAAAACCAAGAAAAACTAGGTTATCTGTTCCAAATGTGCATTTCTTTAAATTGGCAAACAATTTTTCTTTCCTAAGGATTTCAAGAACAGACCTAACATGACCAATGTGTTCACTCAGGCTTTTACTATAGATTCAGATATCATCGAAATAAACTACTAGAAAGATCCCAATGTAAGCCCTTAACTCGTGGTTCATTAACCGCATAAAAGTACTGGGTGGATTGGTTAAACCAAATGGCATAACGAGCCGTTCATATAGACCATGTTTTGTTTTGAAAGCGTTTTTCCACCCGTCACCTTCCTTCATCCTTATTTGGTCATAACCATGTTTTAGATCTATCTTAGAGAAAATAACAGATCCATAAAACTCATCAAGCATGTCATCAAGTCTAGGTATAGGGTCACAATACTTAACTGTTATATTGTTGATAGCCCTGCGGTCAATGCACATACGCCAAGTGCCATCTTTCTTGGGCACGAGAAGAACTGGAACAGCACAGGGACTTAGGCTTTCACGGATGTAGCCATTATCCACCAGCTCACTAACTTGCCGCTGGAGTTCCTTTGTTTCCACCGGGTTAGTTCGATAGGCTGGACGGTTGGGTAGAGATGCTCCCGGGATAAATTCGATCTGATTTTCAATGCCACGCAAGGGAGGCAATCCTGTTGGTTCTTCTCCTGGAAACACATCAGAAAAGTCCTGCAAGATTTCTTTGAGTTCACTCGGAAGTTCTGGTGGTTGGTCAGTCAAACTCATTAGCACTTTTTTATTAACAAATAAAAGCATAGGCTGCCGCGAGTAATAAGCCTTACTTACAGTGCCAACTTTAGCAAAGAAATTGGACATCTCGGTACCGTTCTGATCAGAGACTTTAGAAGACTCTGGTTCATCAACTGGCTTTTGTTCTTTCTCGGGTCGTTTCTTAAGGGCCAGCTGGTCAAGATGCACTTCTTGTGGGGAGAGTGGAGCTAAAGTGATTTTCTTGCCTCAGTGAGTATCTGTTGGTGAAGCCGTTGTGCATGACCTTCTTGTCGTATTGCCATGGCCGTCCTAAGAGTATGTGACCGGCTCCCATAGGCAACACATTACACAATACCTCATCTTGGTATTTGCCGACTGAAAAGGCCACCATAACTTGGTTATTTACTTTAAGTTCTCCTTCCTAATTGAGCCAC
>KE154205.1:24152-36245 GCA_000411075.1 Sisymbrium irio | reverse complement strand
TAGGTTTGTATGAATGGCTTGTCATGCCTTTTGGTCTCACTAATGCACCTAGTACTTTCATGCAATTGATGCATGTATTGCGGTCTTTTTTATTGGTCATTTTCTTGTGGTCTATTTTGATGACATTCTCATATAAAGCAAGAACCTAGTTGAGCACTAACTGAACTTGAAATCTGTTCAAGAAGTCCTTAGGAAAGAAAAGCTGTTTGCCAATCTTAAGAAATGCTCTTTTGGAACAGATCACGTGGTCTTTTTAGGTTTTGTTGTGAGTGCAGATGGGCTTAAGGTCGATGAGGAGAAGATCAAGGCCATTCGCAATTGGCCAAGTCCAAAGACCATCGGTGAGGTAAGGAGCTTTCATGACTAGCTGGCTTTTACCGACGATTCGTGCCAAACTTCAGCACCATAGCCGCTCCACTTACGAAAGTGATCAAGAAGAATGTGGGTTTCAAATGGGAGCAAGCTCAAGAGGAAGCCTTCCAAACTTTAAAAGGGAAGTTAACTCAGGCCTCTCTTCTTTCTCTTCCTGATTTTTCGAAAACCTTTGAAATTGAATGTGATGCCTCAGGCGTGGGTATTGGTGTGTTGATGCAAGAAAAGAAGCCCATTGCTTACTTCAGTTAAAAGTTGGGAGGAGCTACACTCAACTACCCCACTTATGACCAAGAGCTGTATGCTTTGGTGAGGGCTCTCCAAACGTGGCAACACTACCTTTGGCCGAAAGAATTTGTGATTCATACCGATCATCAGTCTCTGAAACATCTTAAGGGACAGCAGAAGTTGAACAAAAGGCATGAACGCTGGGTCGAGTTTATAGAGACATTTCCTTATGTAATTAAGTACAAACAAGGTAAGGAAAATGTTATGGCTGATGCCTTATCCCGGAGATATGTACTTATTTCTACACTTGAGACCAAATATCTTGGGTTTGAGTACATTAAGGACTTGTATTCAACTGATCCAAAATTTTCAGAAATTTGTGGGAAATGTTCTATGGCCGCTCATGGCAAATACTATCAAGTATCTTTGTGTTCCCATATGTTCTTTGGGGGAGATGTTTGTCAGGGAAGCTCACGGTGGTGGCTTGATGGGATATTTTGGCGTGAAAAATACTCACAATGTGGTCCATGAGCATTTTTACTGGCCGAGTCTTATGAAGGATGTAGAACGGATTTTCAGCCGGCGTGTGGTCTGCAAGAAAGCCAAAGCCAAGGCATAAAACCAAGGTTTTTATTCGGCCTTACCCATTCCATCTCATCCTTGGGTAGACATTTCGATGGATTTTTTGCTAGGACTGTCTAGGTCTAAGGCTAGCCGAGATTCTATCTTTGTGGTGGTAGATAAGTTTTAAAAAATGGCTCATTTTATTCCTTACCATAAGACAGACGACGCTGTGCATGTTGTTGACCTGTTCTTTAGAGATATTTTTAGGTTGTATGGCATGCCTAGGATGATTTTTTCTGATAGAGATGTTAAGTTCCTTAGTTATTCTGGAAATCCTTGTGGTCCAAACTAGGAACTAGGCTTCTGTTTTCCACCACTTGTCACCCCCAAACTGACGGACAGACTGAGGTAGTTAATAGGACCTTATCAGCTTTGCTTATGTCGTTGGTTAAAAAGAACCTTAGACTTTGGGAAGAATGTTTGCCACATGTTGAATTTGCATATAATCATTATTTGCATTCTTTTACTAAGTTTTCACCATTTGAGATTGTCTATGGCTTCAATCCATGTCTCCACTTGATCTTTTGCCTTTGTCTATGAGTGAAATAGTTAGTACAGATGGCACCCAGAAGGCTCAGACCATTCGGAAGTTGCATGAGAAGGTATGTGCTAATATCGAGGCCAAGACCAAGATATATTAAAAGAAGGCCAACAAGAAAAGAACCAAGGTCGTGTTTGAAGAAGGCGACATTGTCTGGGTACACTTAAGGAAAGAATGAATTCCAGAAAAGAGGAATTCCAAACTTATGTCGCGCATTGATGGGTCATTTCAGATCATCCGCAAAATCAGTGACAATGCCTATCAGCTTGACTTGCAAGGTAAGTATGACATCTCTTCTAGCTTTAACGTTTCTGATATATCTCCTTTTATTGCAGATAAACCAGATTTGTGGTCAAATACTTTTGAAGAAGAGGGGAATGATGCGCCTCGGGGCACAAACTCGGGCCAAGATGGGGATCATGGAGCACAGCTCGAACCAGAGGACTTGGACCGCACTGAAGAAGGAATTCACCGAGCTAAGGAGGCTCATGAACCTTTTGCTCGGAGCAGAACTAAGGTTGCCCCAGACGATCGTTCCATGCCCCACGAAGCTTCACCCGATCGTGGATCCAGTCGTGCTGTCTACCGATTCAACTCGCGGACGTCCGGAGTGGAGCTAAGTGAGGAATCACGACCTAACGATGGATTTGGTCAACCCACATAAGTTCTTTCCCGACCAACTCGACAAGCAAAGACTTTGGGTCAAGGCAGAACCTACTTGGAACGGGACGAATCCGACGATGGCCGAGGTTTCTCACTTTTAGCCCATACCGTGTGTACTGATGACCAGGCTAAACTTTTTGACTCGGTCTTTGAACCGATTGTGGACTTTTCTTCCGGGCAATTCTCCAAGGCAAGGATCCTTAAGCTATCTGAAGACCTAAGCCAAGTCAGAACACAGTTTGCTCGGATGGAACATCAGATGGACCGTGCCACTTATGTTTTACCGCCATGGACCAGCTTTGGGCCGAATGAACCTGGACAATATGCGAATGGTCACCTTGACCATTCCGCGTGGAATGAATGATCATCTTTGACTGACATTATTTTTCAGTCTTCTTTTATTTTCTAGGCATGGTTTTCCACAAAAACATTCAATTCTCTTCTTTTCGTTTCTATATGTAATCCGCAAATTCCTTTAAAATCACTTAATCGATGTTCCTTTCATTTTGATGAGTTTATTTCTGTTTGTTCTTTGCCAAGAACTTTCTTTGTTCCTTGGTGCGTAATATCCAAGAAACATAAATCCTCCCTAAGTCGTTATAGTGCGTCATATCTAGAGGCTGATGGAGTTGGGAATATCGGCTGACTTACACATCAGTTGTGCGACCCCTCGATCCATCAAGACTATTCATCTTCAACCGGTTGAGTTATCCCTCCCTGATTTAGGGCGTATCAAGAAGGATGATAGCCACCTTGGTTGAAATATTTCAAAACCAGTAAGCATCCACACGAGCTCTCGAGGCTCGTATCGAAAGGCAAGAGCGCAGGATTGGATCTGGATTAACCGGATCCCCCGTCTTCTCCTTACTACCAACAAACTTTAAGAGAGGGACCCAATTCAGTCCACCATCGCGAACAATTTCTCCCAGATTATTACACTTCCACCTCAGATCTGGACTTTCTCGATCTTCGCAATGGTCACGGCAACCCCGAACATTAGCAGAACTCCAGAGTGCACCAAGCTACAAATTTGGCACCTGAAATTATCGCGTAATTAAGAAAACTCGTCGAACTCCTTTTATCGATCGAAAAGCTAATGCTCGACTCCAAGATACTGGAGAATTAAAAATTATGGAATTCTCGGGAAAGTCAGACCCGAAAGCTTACGTCAGAGCATTCCGACTATCGATATCTCGGTCTCACTTTAATGACAACGAGAAAGAGGCCGATTATTGTCGTCTGTTCGCCAAACATTTAACCGGACCGGCTTTAGAAAGGTTTGTTGGGCTGTAAGAAAATTCCATAGACAATTTCAACCAGTTCGTCGTGGCTTTCCTAAAACATTATTTGGTATTTATCGAGGCCATAGTCTCTGAGGACGCTCTTTTCACAATAGTACAATCTCATGAAGAGACGCTCAGATTGTAGATTCAAAGACTTCATCTCTAGAATCGTGAACCTAAACGACAGTGCTGCTTTAACAGCACTCAGAAATGGCATGTGGTATTAATCACGATTGAAAGAGGAGCTGGCGATACGAGAATCAGTATCCTTAAAACCCCCACTACATATAGCGTCGTCTTTCTGTTTATTAGAAGAGGAAATTCTAGCTCATGTCTCCAGGCAGGAAAAATATCTAGGACACTGTGACGACGAATTTCCAAAAAAAGCATAACCGGAACAACAACCGGAATGTGCGGACTAAATAATCGAACCACGTAAGACTTGATCTCCTGAACGGGGTACATAGACAGCTCGTCACAAAGAGCATGGCCACAACATCAAAAAAAAATTCAAACATTAGAAAATCACACAATGAGATAAGGGCGACTTCTAAAATCGTTTTCTTTCTTCTATATGTGTAATCACATCGGGGGGCCCACCGATCTTAACAAACACTCCGGTCTTCACTCAGAAACGTTCACAACTCTCAAAATTTCAAAAAGAAATAATTCTCAAATGGCTCATTTAACGGACTCAACCACCTGAAAATGAAATACGAGCTGACGAGCTCACTTCACTTTGTTTAAATACATAGGTGAACTGACCTCACTTTTCTTTATTTCAAATACATAGGCGAACTTGCACCTATGACTGTCGATAAACTCGACCTTACTTCACTTTGTTTGAAATACATAGGAAAGTCACGTTCTATCTAAGTCAGACTTAACTTCGCACCTCGCGTAATGCGAACTCCGATGTGTATAACAAAAATTGAATTTATCCTTAAGGTAAAAAAAAAGCAACACGACGTCTTCTCACTTGTTTTCATGTGAGATCCCAACTGGCTTGTTGCTACCGAACTGATCCACGCCGATTGGGATGTTAGTCAACGGTTCCACATCCATTGCTATCGATTCCCCCAAAATCACCGGAAGCACCAGTCGGGATAAGGAGAGGCCTGACACCTCGAGTTCCTTCACAGCCAACTCACACTCCTTTTCTTTGAGAACAGCCTTCTTGATGTCATGATCCCTGCTTGTCACGGGCTCTAAATTCTCCTTCGACAGATTCACAGCCTTAGAAAAAGTCGAGGTAGCCTCATTACGAAGAGTAAGAAGCACAGTGGTCGCGATAGAGAGCTTCTGCTTCAGGTTGACTTTGCTGTTCTCGAGGTCGATAATTTTAGCCTCCATGGATTTTGAGGTATTTTTACAAGATGATCTCTCGCACGTTTATGCAGAATATTCGACCAATGGGTTGGGGGGCATTTGTTGGGCATGTAATCCATACACGAGACATGGGCCTTCTGGGCTGCAACCTCTTTTACACTCATGCCCAAGAAAGAAGAGTATAAGGTAAATCAAGATTCGAGCTAAATTAAAGGGAGAATCCCGAACTTGGTGGAGGAGATTGAGCCATAGTCGGTGAGCTGTAAGAAAAAATAGACAAACTATAAATAAGGGAGAAGTAGAACATAACCTCTCACGTAATCATTCAGAGATTTTGCAAACTGTCTTCCCACACAATCAACCCATTAAACTAGATAAAAACTATTTTGTGAGTTTTACTTCTCACAAGTACTTTTCTTAAAATCGCCTGTTTTGATGAATTCATTTGAAGTTTAAGACAATGTGTTGGTAAAAATTGAGCTAATTTTATTTGAGAAGAGTTGGATACCAAATTATAACATACTATAAATATTAAGATATTTATGAGTATTGAAATTTAAAAAAAAAACTAAAATATATATAATACTAAAAATAATACTAAAATAAAATTTATATATAATATTTTTCAAATTTTAGAAATAAATTTAAATTTATTATATTTTAATATATATAAAAAATTTATTTTATTTTATTTTGGTCACCATCTAAAAATTTAATTATAAATAATTTTAACATATTTAGAAGATTTGGATCTGGATCCGAACTGAAGTTAAAATAAAATATCATGGATCCGGATAATATTCCAGCCCAACGATTATAAACCTCGGGCCCAACGATAATATTCCCATCCCAATGTGACTGCGTGACTCAGGAGGACGTCACGTTAATCAACTCATTTCGGTGACACGACACGTCAAACTTACTTAACGACGCCGACAATCCAATGCAACAAATGCTTTTATAATTTAAGCCTTCGCAAGTTAAAATATATCTAGTCTGCTAGTTGAAAGGCCCAAAGATTCCATAATTTTTTTTGTCATTAACGATTACAGAATCAACGGCCAAGATTTAACATTTTACTAATGTATTAATTTTTTTATTTTGCATACGTCTTAACTGACGAGAAAAAGAAAGCAACGTCAGCATTATCAGAAAGAGGGCCCCGACATTCCAATGGATCAACGGTGACGATTTAATCTCTTTAATCTCACATTCTCACTGGCTTTCGCCTATAAATACAGCATTTGACCTTTCTTTTCTCTCAGTAGAAGAAGAAAGCTCTCTCCACTCTCTGTTTCGCATTTTTATTTATTTCTCTTTTATTCAATTTTTTTTTCTATCTGAAACTTGTGTCTCCCTCGCAAAATGGTGACTGTGGTGGGATTCAGGTTCCGTCCAACCGACGACGAGATCGTCGACCATTACCTCCGGCTCAAAAACCTCGGTGATTCCACTTCCAGGAGCTATGTCGATGAAGCCATTACCACTCTCGACATATGTAGCTTCGATCCTTGGGAACTACCTTGTAAGTCTCACTACAAAGTCACGAACTCTCTTGTCGTATTGGTAATATGTTCTCATGTCGGGATTTTCCCTCCTTACTTCCGCAGGTCAGTCGAGGATGGAATCGAGAGATCAAGTATGGTATTTCTTCGGTCGCAAGGAAAATAAATATCACAGAGGTGAGAGACAGAGCAGGGGAACCAAGTCAGGGTTTTGGAAGAAGACTGGTGTTACGATGGATGTCAAGCGAAAGAGAGGAAACCGCGAAAAGATCGGTGAGGAAAGGGTTTTGATGTTTTACATGAGCGGATCCAAGTCAAATTGGGTTATGCACGAGTATCATGCTACTTGCTTGTCTCCTGCTCAGGTACTTGGCTTCTTATTGCTGCTTGGACTGCTTTGTAGTAATGATGAGTGGTTTATGCTGATTTGATCTTCATTCATCGTATTTAACTTCTACAGAACATGACATATACAATCTGCAAAGTACAGTTTAAGGGTGAAGCGAGAGAGATTTCTTCATCTGCTGGTGAAATTGTTGAGCATACTCACTCTTTGACCACTCATATGAACAAGAACAATTATGGACAATTAAGCACAGGATCTGAGGTGGGTCAATGTTGATTAATCTCAGATTTTAACAATCTTTCTTTAAATCTTCAAAGCCATACATACTCATTTGTTTGTTTTCCCTTTTATTTAAGGAGTTACAAAATCCACCTGAGGTTAGTGGTGTTCTTGATAAGCAGCAAAAAATGCAGCTCGAAGTTTCAATTCAGAAGGCTTTCGACAGTCTGTTAAGTTATGATTGGAAAAGCTTACTTGATGTTCTTGATGAGAATGAGCAGAGTAAGACTGCCTCCATGCAAAAATCACTGACCAGTGTCCTCATTGGTCATAGATAGCACTAGCAGTGATGTTAGTCATTTTATATCTATCTGCAAAAAAAACAGTCCGGAATTGTTACTAGGTCCCTTGATCAAGAAGAAAAGAGCTGCTTTACTTTACTACAGGATAAATTCGTTAAGAAAGTTCACCTTATGTCCAATAACATGATTTTGTACTTTCCAAAGTTATGTATTAGCTTTTGTTGTAACTTTTCCATTGTGTATTATGTCCTAACGTGTATTATAAAAAGGTGAAATTGCGATAAGAATTGGTTCGAGATTATTATCAACAGCCAAAATGGTCAAATTCTCGACTCTGGTCCTTAACTAATCTCCACAGAAAAGTACTGGTTTTACAAAAAGGAAACAATATTATTATCAAATAAAAAAACTTAGTTTTACTAATATCAAGAACCCCTTCAAGGCCACATCATATGTAGACCACGTGCAAGTTGTCATCTTGATGTTTTTTCTTTAGTCAAACTCATCTTGATGGTCAGGTCCGAAGACTCATTATATGGCTATTATTTTGCTTTCTCTTTCTAGATTTTTTCTTATTTTATTTCTTACCACGATGATAAGGAAGAAGGTTTGATGTTGGCGATGGCGTTGTGACGAGAACCTATACTTTTTTTTTTATAAAAAGACTCGCCTCGGTATGATCTAAAAAATTCCTATGACAATTTTGTATAGATTGCTATAACTCCATAAAGTGATCTTTATTATTCGAAAATATGGTAGATTGTAAATTACCATTCAACTGAATAAATATGGCTGCATTTTGCATTAATAGTTATACACATCCTTATGCTTATTGTTCCTCTAGCATTAGTAAACAATTTTCCGTTTTTTATCAACACTCTTGCATTAGATTGAGAAGATACTAGGTTTTGGTAACTTTAAGAAGCAAACTGATTATACATTTGGAATAGGTAATTTACCTTGGAAACGAATTTAGTTAAAAAGTTACAAGCATGTGTATACCAAACTGATCGTGACACTAAAAGAGGTAGGCTCATGATACATGGAGTAGTTGCAGATTCCGGAAAAGTAGTGCTACGACGAGGTTCGACCGAAACTGTAAAATTTGAAAAGTTATGTAGAAAAGCTTGTCAAATACAGTGTAGAAAAGTTCTTAGCTTAAAAGTAGTTTTAGCCTAATTGAATTGGAATTTTCACTTTTTTCTGTCAAATTAATTTGCTTAACTTAATAGTATTTTAATTATCACATATTCTTATGTTTAGGATAATGTATATTCAAAATATGAGCAAGAGAATAATAAAAGATTATCAAACTAAAGAGGAAAAATGGAAAGAACCAAATTTAAGAATTTAAAGTACACAAACAACACACCATAAGTCAACAAGATCCAGAGTTTGTCAATACAAGCATAAAAAAAAACCTGCAACTGGTAGTTGAGGTTTCCTTCTCTCAAAGAAAAAAAGAACAAATAACTAAAATTGGTTTAAAAGGGGGTACACACTTACTCTCTCAGTACTCCTCCTCCTGTTGGTATTCTCCTTCTTCCTCGTCTTCATACTCACCTTCTTCATCTGCGGTTGCGTCTTGGTACTGCTGGTACTCTGAGACAAGATCATTCATGTTGCTCTCTGCCTCTGTGAACTCCATCTCGTCCATTCCTTCACCTGTGTACCAATGCAAGAAAGCCTTCCTCCTGAACATAGCAGTGAACTGCTCACTGACACGCCTGAACATCTCTTGGATCGATGTTGAGTTGCCAATGAAAGTGGAGGCCATCTTCAGACCGGTAGGTGGGATGTCACAGACTGTTGACTTGACATTGTTGGGGATCCACTCAACGAAGTAGGAAGAGTTCTTGTTCTGCACGTTCAGCATCTGCTCGTCGACTTCCTTTGTGCTCATCTTGCCACGGAACATGGCAGAGGCTGTGAGGTAACGGCCGTGTCTAGGGTCAGCAGCACACATCATGTTCTTGGAGTCCCACATTTGCTGGGTGAGTTCAGGGACAGTGAGGGAACGGTACTGCTGAGATCCTCTTGAGGTGAGCGGAGCAAAACCCACCATGAAGAAGTGAAGACGTGGGAATGGGATCAAGTTCACAGCAAGCTTACGGAGGTCAGAGTTGAGCTGACCAGGGAACCTCAGACAGCAAGTCACACCAGACATAGTAGCAGAGATCAAATGGTTCAAATCACCAACTGCAAACAGAGAACGAACCAAGTATGAGAACCAGAAACACATACAGAAAACAAACAATGAGCACCAAACACATACAGTCTACACTATCACTATCATTAATCATCAATGCCTTCTCCATATCCATTACGTTACAAGAAGTAGCATATATGACCAAAAACAGACAGAACCAATAATAGCGCATAAGATGTAACTAATGAGATCAGTAACACATAGATATCATTGTAATCAACACTTATATACATAAAAGATCTAAAGAGATAACACACAGATTCATAAAAACACTAATCCAAAGCAATTCGTGAATAAAAAGAGTCTTACAGCTGGGGGTAGTGAGCTTAAGAGTCCTGAAGCAAATGTCATACAAAGCCTCATTGTCAAGAACCATACACTCATCAGCATTCTCAACAAGCTGATGAACAGACAGAGTAGCATTGTAAGGCTCAACGACAGTGTCAGAGACCTTAGGCGAAGGGAACACAGAGAACGTCAACATCATACGGTCAGGATACTCCTCACGAATCTTGGAAATCAAAAGCGTTCCCATACCAGATCCAGTTCCTCCTCCTAACGAGTGACACACCTGAAACCCTACAAACCAACAAAAAACCTTAAACCAACAGGTCGCGAGTTCGATCCACAGTCAACACTAAAATCGAACAGATCTAGTTACCTTGGAGACAGTCACAATTCTCGGCTTCTTTGCGAACAACATCGAGGACGGAGTCGATGAGCTCAGCACCTTCAGTGTAGTGACCTTTAGCCCAGTTGTTACCAGCACCGGATTGACCAAAGACGAAGTTATCAGGACGGAAGGTTTGACCGTAAGGACCAGATCTGAGACTGTCCATGGTACCAGGCTCTAGATCCATGAGCACAGCACGAGGCACGAATCTGCCACAGCTAGCTTCATTGTAGTAGACGTTGATGCGTTCGAGTTGTAGATCTGAGTCTCCGGTGTAACGACCGGTTGGATCTATGCCGTGCTCGGCGCAAACGACTTCCCAGAACTTGGCACCGATCTGGTTACCGCACTGGCCACCTTGGATGTGAAGGATCTCACGCATTTTCGATGGTGTGAGGGTAAAGAGACGGAAGGATCTGGAGAAGGGATGGATAGATCTAGGGTTTCTTTAGAACAAGTGAAATGAGAGCGAGTGAGTGTGAGTGGGTTTTTATATTAGCGGAGATGCCAACGGGTATTTTTTTATTTTTTTATTTTCCTTTTTTTTTTAATATTGCTCTGTTTTTATTATTCTTATTTTTATCTCGTTCCCCCTGAGGCGCCGATTTGTTTTTTTTTTCTTTTTCGAAATTTTAAATTAGTCCGTTTCTTCGTGTGAGTGTGGTCTGTAACTGTGTTAAGTCATAAGTGTAACTCCCTAATTTCAAATTTATTTTATTTTATTTTTGAATGTTTCTTTTTTTTTTGTCAGGATACTGAAAGAAACTACAAATCGTATAAAATGTTTTTTTTTGTATATATATGATTTTGTATTGTCATATTTTCGGCCCATACTTTAAAGAAAAGAATAATGGAGGAGCACATGTTTTAACAGAGGAGTATAACGTGTTTGGAAAGACAAATTTCACTTTGCCCATAAATTATCTGTGGAATTGGTAAGAAAAACAAAAACCGTGCACAGATAATAGCTCATCTTCCTGCACCAGCTAAAGAATCTTTTGATTATTTTAATTTGAATTATGGCTTTCTTTCTCAAAAATATTTCTCGACTGCATTGATGATGTCTATAATCTTCATCAAGTAGTCTTAAGTTTTATGAGAAATTTGAGAAATGAAGTTTCAAATATAGTAGTGTATGTGAGAAAATTAAAACAACATTAATTGATTATATCATTAAAGTGTATTTATCTTTCCAATCTGTATAAAATTACAAGATTAAACATATATGAGTCGGACTAATCGAAAGATAGATAACTCTCAAAAGGAATTCATGTATTCTGTGAGTAAAGACTAGAGAATATCATGTAATTGGATGATTAATATATATTAAAATTTTATAGTCTCTCACTTAACATATCAAGTGTCAGAAAAGGGTAGATTTTTTGTTGGGGATTATAAATGATATAAGAGTCGATTTTTCATGAGATAATTACACTCAGACACATTTCTATCTAAAGTAATAATACTCAAACACACTTTAAGTTGAATGTGTACTTTGGACTTGTATATAGTGTGGTTTAAGACAAATTTGACCTTTTTATTCGTTTAGTTATGATGGAAACGAAAAATGATTTTAGGTTAGTTACACTACAACAAATCACAATCGTCTACATTTTAAAATCATGTGGCTGTCATGATTTTGAGTATTTTTCTTTTCTTAGTTGAAGCCTCTGTCACGCTCGAGCAAAGTCAGCGAAACCGCCGACGAATCCACAAGCTCTGCTGCTGAGGAAAGACCACATGCTCAGAGCTAGGGTTTTCTCCACCAAAGCCAGGTTCGGAGGTAAAAACATAGAGAT
>KE154204.1:1037403-1076728 GCA_000411075.1 Sisymbrium irio | reverse complement strand
AAAAAAAAAAAGGAGGAGAGTGGAGGCTAGAGGGAGAGAGAGAAAGATAGTTGGCCAAGAGGAGGAAAGAAGCCAAACGACCGGCGGCAGCGATTTGAAATCTCCGGTTTCGTTCGCTGGCCGCGTCAACGACGACACACGCGAAGGACAAAATGATGGTTACGTTTTGGCCGCTTCGTCGTCATTGAGTCTGAGGCTTGAGGAAGAAGAAGAAGAAGTAGAAGGGGAAGAAGAAGAAAGAAGAAGAAGAAGAAGAAGAAGAAGAAGTAGAAGGGGAAGAAGAAGATGGTGATGGGAAGGAAGAAAAGCGGTCATGTCCATAATGCTCCTTCCGACGACGGCACCATGTTTTCTCAAGATTCTAAACCCAAGAGGATCTACCAACTCTGGCCCGGCAACAATGTATGCCCTTCCTTTCACACTAATCGAACATTTGTGTTGTTTTTTATTTTGACAAGGAAAAAGACAAGTTTGTGTAAATACGGATCATGCTCTGTATTGGAAGCTGAGATTGGTGAATTATGGATCAACTAAATTTCCAACCTCAATATAATGCTTGGGATAGATTTGATACTAAATCCTGTTCTGCTAATGGCATTATGTGTACTTGCATTTCTGTACACACGAGGTTTAAGAAATTTGATATGGTTTGCTCTTTAGCTCTTTAGCATAGTCAAGAGTTATATCTAGCTGTTGCTTCACAAGGATGACAGAAAGTGTTTGGTGTTTTTCTACGTCAATGTCTAATTTGCAGCTTGACTTGTCCTGTTTCTTGTTTCATGTTTAGAAATTTTATTGCGGAGGAAGACTAGTCTTTGGTCCAGATGCATCTTCGCTTCTTCTTACCACAACTATGATTGGAGGTCCTGCTCTCACTTTCTGCATTCGAATGGCTTTCATGATCGGGAAGAGCTATCCTTTGTTTCACTCTCTTATATTGATGGGTGCCCTTTTGCTCACAATCTTGGTAAAAGGCATAACTGTTTCTCTCACATTATGTGCTATGTTTCCCTTTCTACATATACCTTACTTTCTATCTCTCTACTGCATCTTCTTTGCAGGATTTCACATTTCTTTTCTTAACATCATCGAGAGACCCCGGGATTATCCCAAGGAACAAAGACGCGCCTGAAGCGGAAGGGTTTGATATGACCACTCAATCCTCAGAGTGGGTAAACAACAAGCTCGGTAACACAAAGTTACCGAGAACCAAGGATGTACTGGTGAATGGCCATACTGTCAAAGTTAAATTCTGTGACACTTGTTTGCTTTACCGTCCCCCTCGCGCCTCTCACTGCTCAATCTGCAACAACTGTGTCCAAAGATTTGATCATCACTGTCCATGGGTTGGCCAATGCATCGCTTTGGTAAGTTTTGTCAGACACTTTTTCTATTTGAATCTCTTGAAACAAAAAAAGTGAGTATAGTGTATGCTCTAACATGTTCTATATATAAACGGCTGTCTTTGTAGCGAAACTATCCATACTTCATCTGTTTCATATCAACTTCAACACTCCTCTGCTTGTACGTCTTTGTCTTCTCATGGGTCAGCATGCTTGAGGTACACGGCAAGATGTTGTTAATGGTCATCACGGATGACTCAATATTTATTATTCTCATCCTCTACTGCTTCGTCGTCGTCTGGTTTGTCGGCGGACTCACTGTTTTTCACCTCTATCTTATCTGCACCAATCAGGCAAGATCCTTAATAGTTCTTATCTCATTATCGCTGCTTTGTTCGGTGTTATGTTTCTCTTTTTTGTTTGGCTCTACTGATTCTTTAAGTTTTTTATTATATTTTGGCAGACAACTTATGAGAATTTCCGGTACCGATATGACAAGAGAGAAAACCCTTATGGAAAGGGTCTCTTCAGGAACCTATTTGAGTTGTTCTTTGCCAGAATTCCACCTCCAATGATCAACTTTAGAGACTGGGCTCCAGATGAACCCGATGTGGAGGTTGGATCCATTGCATCTGAGCTAGATCGAGCCTTTGGACCCCGAGGAGAGAAATACGATATGGAAATGGAAATTGGCGATTGCAAAAACAGTAAGGGTGGTTTGCGTCTCCAGACACTGGAGTATGACAACAACAAAATTGAAGAAACTGTCAAGAAGAAAGGTTTTTGTGAAGGAACCAAAGAGACCACCACAGCGTTTTACAACCCGGGGGTTCACCAACCCGGGAAAATAACAAGAACCTCAAGCATTGATGTGAGATCAAGATAGGACATAAAAAAAACCCCATGGATCACAGAGACCTGTTGTGGAATCTTTGCGCCTGTAAAAAAAAAAGCTTGATCACTTGTGTAAACTACTTTCTTACTTCTAAAGCCATACACTTTTGTCTTCAACGAGTAACTTTTTCGGATCAGAGAAAAGGGTAGGAGAAGAATTAAAATGTAGACTATTGCATGGTCGTTTCTTGCGTTGCAGGGTTCTTCAAAATATTTTTAAAAATTGTCTCTCGCTCATAAGATACATTATCTCATGTAACTATCTTATTCTATCTACGAATTCTCTCAATATAGTTGACGATGGAATCTAATGTAGAAACCCAATTTTGTTGGAGAAAGCCATCCTCCCAATCATCAATCCAAGACATCTGCAAAGCTACTGTGCAGACTACTTGCATAAACTTTCATTACCGATATGATAGAAAGAACAAACAATCCATACAACAAGGGATACGAGTTTATAACATTTTCGAAACAATAAGATAAAAATAAATCATCAAATCTGCATAAGTGAAAATAATACAACGGAGCCGAAACAAATCAATGTTGGATTTATATTAAGGAAACACGATGAAAAACGTAAACTCTAACACAAGTCAAAATGGGAACAAAAGCTCTCACCTTTACAATACTCATTACAATGAAATAATAGAGAATCACTCTCAAGATAATAATAATAATACTGACGAAAAGGAACAGAACATTAACAGCGAAGGCAAACACAGAATCTAATCCATTCCAAAGATCCTGTACAAGAACAGAACAAGGTCCCAAACTTTTCAGACTTGGCAAAACCGTAGGATACGTCTCATGATGAAGCTTTCCAGTGTCGGACAGGTTAAGCAGAGAGCACCTGAAAGAATGTTCAAAAGGAATCGAATATTTATATAAGGGACCTCCACTACTTGGTGGCTAGATTGATGAACAAAACCCCTCAATTTTCATATATAAGAGCTTAGCCTGAAGTTTCAATTTCTTTTCCGTGATCTTCTGAGAGATTCCTCTTCAATCTTCTCAACCAAATATCGTAATCCAAAGGATAAGGTGTCCCACATAGACTGTCAACGTAGTCAGAAAACGCTTTTAAAACGGTCGAGACATCACCTAGCTTCTGCTGTATCAATCTTTTGGACCAAGAGGTCTCTCTCCATTGAAGAGCTCCTTCAACTGAATCCAAATCAGGGAAGTCTCCAGAACAGAAATAAAGCATGTAAATCAAGCTCTCTGCATCTGAGGCAGCACATAGTTTCCCTTCCTGGAGTGCGTAGGTAGAGGAGAAGTGAAGATTCATTGCCGGTCTATCTCTATCCTCAAGCACCGCATGACCCCAACCAATTAGTACAAAGTAAGGATGTCTTACACCAGAAGTGACATAGACTACGTTCTCTGGGCGGATATCACCGTGGCGGATTCCAGCTGAAGAGGAGGAAGAAAGTGCAGATAAGCAATCATGGCAACATCGTATAGCTTCTTCTGGACCAAACCGACCCTCGTTCACCAAATCAGCTACTGTCTCGCCAACCGGAGTGGTCACAAGAATGGGTGTTCCGCACCAAGGATGGTCGCATCGTCCCCCCGAACTTGGTTTTTGACATTGGCCTGGGTGAATGATCCTACCAGACCCATGGAGCTGTGGCAAGTATTTACTAGAAAGTCCTCTCTGTTTCATAATACTTAATATTTTAGTTTGTCTTTGTACCTGATACCACAAGTTCATGTCTTCCCAAGCTGGCTCAAGCTGTGAAGGAGGAGAACCAACGTACAGAAACACAGACTTTCCTGCGTCATCCACTGGTGATGCAATGTGATAGGGAAGTGTACCATTAGTCAATACTTGGTTAATCTGATAGCCTTTTTGATAATTTGAATCCTCCAACCACAGAACCGATCCAACTTCCAGTTTCATCGACGGCTCAGGCTCAATTTTGGTTGATTCTTCTTGAACTTCGACAATTTCAGGAGACATGGTTCTCTGCTGGAACCTAAACATACCATTTTCACTGAGGCTAGTATCTCCCAACTGCCTCTCCTGTCTTCTTGAGTGAAGGCGAGAGCTATGGTCAGCAGCTAAGTCTTCAATGGAGTGCCTTGGTGGCCCAAAATACTGCATTATACTGTGGTAAGTGGCGAAAACTACTTGCAAAGCACCAATGTCTCCCCAGTTAGCATTTCCCAGCTTGTTCCATACCCTGTCAACTGGCGACACTGCAATCTTGGAATGCTTCTTTATCCACTCGGCAGCGCAGTCATAAACGTTGTTCAAGTCGAAATCTAATTTATTTACGTCCCCTTCAACTTTCACAACGCTGCCATATTGCGAATCAACGAGAAGAATGAAGACACAGTTTGAGCTTTGAGAGAAATCTAAACGGCTCACGCTTCTCGCGATGAGTATGCGTAAGGCATAGAAAAGAGCCTCGCCTAAGACAGGTAAAGAAGGTGGATGATCAGTCTCCAATGCAAAGCTTCCTACGTCAGGTCTTAGAAGAGCAAGTTGAAGAATGTGATCCCATTTCCCGTGTGGATGTCGAGGATTTTTCAAAAGAACGCCAGTCGCAGAAAGACCTTGGAGCTTCCCAAGAGCTAAAGCTTTCTCAGCCTGATAAAACTTGAGGTTCTCATTGTAGAGACAACCAACAGAGAAGGGAACAGGCTCGTCCTGACTCCAAAATGCCTCCCACAAGCTCTTGACAGTAGCGTGTAGAAAATCCTCTAAAGCTAGATACGCATTTGCCTCAACAGCGGTAGACGTAGAAGCATAAACAGCATTTGGCATTCGAGTCAGCTGCTGGAAAGAAATCCCTTCCAATGCATAGTCAAACTTTTGTAGCTCAACCAACTCAAAAGGAGCCTCGAAAACGGGCCCATTGCTCTCTGAAGAGTCTTCCAATAGTGAAGCAAACCAATCCTCAAGCTTCTCGGTGAAATGTTGGCTGTCAGTAAACCGGCTAAGGAAATCTCGACGGATACGAGATCGACTTCCTGATGAAACGCTTGATCGCTTCGTAGTTGTACCAGACCCAATAGATTCAAGGTCTGGGGATTTACCTGCAAGAGGATAAAATCATAAAGCAGAGATATTGAAAATGAAAAAAAATCAAAGCTTTCAACTTTGAAGTTAATGGCAAAACTCAATTCATTTATAAATCTAATTTCACTATCGAAATCAGATTTAGGGGTCGAGATGATAATGCTGCTTCGAAGATGAGCCACGAGTAAGGATTGATAAAATAGTGTAAAATCCAGTTCTCGAGAAGCAAGTTCAAGTCAAAGCGAGAGAGAATTTGGAAAATCTAGGGTTTATTTTTCTTTCTCAACAAAAAAAAGAAATCTGGGAAGAGCTACGATGAAGAAAGCACGAACCTTCCATTACAGGAAATGAAACAAAACCCAAACTTCAGCTTCTTCTTCTTCTTCTTCTAGTCTCTGGACTCTATGTCTCTCTGTAGCTACCAATCTCTTCGACTTCGTGTTTTTCTTTTTACGGATTCTTTTTCTCCCCTAAGCCTGTTAAGTCCAAACTCGCTGACCTGTGTTTTCTCTTACCTTTATTTTATTATTTTTATATTCCTAAAATTCTTTGGGTAGTTTGTTTGGTATATATTTATTTTATTTTATTTTTTATTACAAGACAGGTCAAAAGTACGAAACACTCACAATTATTAATTATTATATTAATCAAAATTAGTATGGGGCCGTAGAAAGACTGCGGTCTAACTCTGTATATTCAAATCATATTCTCCCAACTTTATTCTAATAAAAATTCAACATAATGACATTTAGCATTAAATCGTTTTCAGCTATACAACCACAGAGTATGAAACGACGGCGATTAATCGACAAATGGAACCCCGTCCAATCATCTTTTCCCATATCTTAAATCATAGGAGTTTTTTTCTAAAATGTTCTACAAGATTTAGTACTCCGAAAGTATACACACAAAACTTATACACTCTACATTGATTTACTTTGTAAGAAAACATTAATACCAAACTATAAACAGCAGTATAAACGTATGAACAACAACAAATAAAACATGTATTGAATCAGAATAAATGCCAAATAATAACTGCAAGAATCACATTATTTGAGAGGTAGTTGAGTTTTAGACAACATTCTTAGACTATGAGCCCAGCTTTTACCCAATGCAGGCCCACTTATGTCCACTTCTCCAAATTTATTGAGTTAATTGTACAGCTTCTCCTTAACTTGTCACATCAAATATAGTTGATCAAGATCTCGGAGTTATGTTATTGCTAACCGATGTGTCAGAGTGGAATAGCCCATTAATTGGGGTGACACAGATGATCATGCATGCGATGTCATTTAAAATATATGTATGAAATTGGAAACATACATGCAAGAGTTTTTCATGGATCTTCTTGATTGGTCTGTTTATTTCGCTTACAATAAATTTTAGCGTTTATAATATTTACTTTCTCTATTTTTATTATAAGGGGTTTTCTCTAAAAGCACCAACATTAAGAATTAAAAAAAAATTAGTTGAAACATTACAAGCTATTATGAAAGCATCTGGCTATCCGATTAAGAAATATTTAATATTACTATTAAAAAGAAAAATATGGTTAGTATATCAAATAATTAATGAAATTTGATTATGTTATTATTTATCAAATTAATTCTCTCAAATATGTTATTATTCACTATTTCTATTCATTGATGAAATTCTATTTTTCCTTATCTTTTCTAAGTAATTACACATTTTTTATTATTATCAACCATTTCTGATGAAGAAAAAATATAGAAAAATATCAATTTTGTAGGCTATTAAATCTTTAATTATTTTATCTGTAAATTTTAAATTTGCCAGAAAACAGAATTTTTACTTATATACTTCAACATGTACAATAGTTGTATAAATTTAAACCATCCTCTAATAATGTTATGAATATGCTTGATATAATGATTTCAAGCCATGTCATTTACCTCTTTCACTATTCCGAGTGTATTTATTTTACTATGTTGGTTATTTTCATTTTTATATAACTGATATTTTTTTGTTAAGGTTGATCTTTGGTGTTCCATGAAAAATAAAATAGTTATAAGAAATTATATTAAATGAAAAATCTAAATATGACAATTTTGAAATCAATTTTTTAAAAAAAATTTTGACCTACGAAATTAAATTTTAATATCTTCCAATATTAAATTACAGCTTAAAATTAAATTAAAAGATAAGTGTTAAAATGTAACAATAAACAACTTTTTAACAATATATTTTTTTAGGAGTCTTTCAAAGAGTCATTCTTAATTGCTTTTAAAGACTATCAAAAGTTTAAAAACATTTTCCCTCAAACATAAGTGTAGATGGTTACCCTTCGCCACATTGACATATTCAAGTGGAATCTTTTGTTTTTTCCTAGTGCTTCCCATCAGAAAAATGCTCTCAACGATTAGCAACATCGATAACCTGATTTTACCTTCATATACATTCTCATCATCTTCAGGCAAACTTTTTATCTGAGTTACTAACTCTTTCAAAGTATGAGATTTAGCACTCTCAATCAATGGTCATGCAAATCTTGCTTCTTCTTCGGAATGGTCTTAATCAGTTTCTCTACAAAGTAATCCAGTTACCAAGTAAAACTCTCTTTATGAGAATCTCATCGGCTGATCCGCCATATGAAACTATAACTCATTAGATTTTTCTATCATAATCTGCCGATATATAGTAAAGTTGGTGAGTCTATTTGTTCTTTGTTTACACTCTTTTCCAATTTGAAATCTTGTGGAAAGTAAAATAATCCGTCGAGAATCAAATTATATGCTAAATATAGAAAAAAAAATTTGATTTCAAGCATATTTATAGCTAACTACATATTTACAGAAAACAAATTCACCATATAAAAAAGAATAACAAAAAATAACTACACTGAATAAATTACATAATGGTTTCAAGCATATTTATAACAATTAATACATTGAATAAATTACTTAATGATTTCAAGCATCATATAAAGAAGAAGAACAAAACGAATTACATACTTCAACTTGTACAATGTTTGTACAAGTTTAAATCATCCTTCAATATTGTTAGGAATATGCTTGACATAATGATTTAAAGGTGATTGCATTTACCTCTTTCACTGCTCTAAGTAAATTTATTTTACTAGGTTTCTTATTTTCATTTATATAACTGGTAGTTTTTTTGTTATAGTTGAGTTATTTGGTATTTCGTAGGGAAAATATAAGATAATTTTAAGAAATTATACTAAATGAAAAAAAAATCTAAATGTAAAAATTTTGAAATTGATTTCTTTTTTATTTTTTAGCCTACAAAATTAAATTTTAATATTTTTCAATATGAAAATATTTAAAAGATAACTATTAAAATGTAACAATAGATAATTTCAGATTTTCTTCAAAGTTAAGAACTAAAAAAGCACCAAAATTAAGAATTTAAAAAATCGTTTTAAGCTGAAACATTAAAAGCTAATTGTGAAAGCAATTAAAATCAGTTGAAATATTTTATATTACTGTTAAAAATAAAAAGTTGGTTAGTAAATACCTAATACTAGTAACACATTTTATGGGAATTTGAAAAGCTCTTATAAAGCCAAACAAAACAAAAAGTGTAAAACCCCTTATAAATAAAGACAGAGAGTATGAATCATGTAATTAACCACTTTTTATTTGTTTGAAAGTATTTTTCTTTATGAATTGATGGAACTGTTTATACTTTCTATTAATTCATATTGACTGTAAAAAGCTTTATAAAACAACTAGTATAATTAATATGTATGTTAAGAAGACTATACAGTCTACTTTATATTTTGTCAACGATTACACAATACTTAATGATTTCTTTTCTTTGTGATCCAGAACAAAATGGATGGTTGACAAAAAGGAATAAAATAATGTCTGGATTTAATTTTACTCTCTTATTGTGACCAAGAACTAGCTCATGAATGTCTTACTTTTTAAATTGGGCCCTAGATTAAAAAAGAAAATGATAGCCCAAGGCCACGCAGGTATCTAGCTCTCTCACAAGTCGCATGATTTCAATAGTGCATTAGATTGGAAATTTTTAATGAGAGTGTGAGATGTTGGGTGGAATAATGCTACTACAATACAACACAATGGATAAAGAAAAAATAACTGTTATCTAGTTATATTTGGAGTTACCATTGCAACTAATTTTTTAGGAATGAACATGTGTTTCCTACAAGTTTATCCCTGACTAAATAATCGGCATCGAATAACAAAAATGATTTCATCTGAGTAATTTGTTTGCATGCAGCTGAAATACAAGCGATTTAGATTTAGATGTCACAGCTATGATAAGACCCCAAAAAAAATCATCCAAGCTTAGGATTCTCTATTTAAACAACTAACGGATACGTTACATACAATTGTTGTTAAATTTGCATTCATAGCTTAACCTAAAACGTGGGATTTCAAATGCACTCCTTAAATTTCAAATTGGTACCTAATAATTGGTGAGGCTGGTGACAGTTGTACATGCGTCTCTACTTGTAAAAAAAATTCGTTAAATTTGTTTCTATCAGACCGATCTTTTTGTCATAAAGTCAACTCACCAATTAATCAGCTTAATTATATACCGATTGTATATAAATACTCCGAGCTTTTTTAGAAGTTGCTACTCTAATACATACATTTGTTATCGTCGATTGAATCATTTTTTGTTATTGATGTAGAATATCTGAAGACATGGAAAGTTATGTAGTGTTACAGGAAATCACAGGCGTGCCTAATGAAAAAATAACAATACCGTGTTTTTATCCTATGTGATTGAATGGTTGGTACATGGTAGGAAACAATCAATCTAAAGGATACCTAGCTATAAGGGCCTTTTATGATAAAACATGGGCAGCACATGGTTCATGTATTAACTTGTTATTTCCCTCAATAAAGGAAGAAAAAAGATTCCTCGCTTTAAACCATTCTCCCTCTCTCAAAGCTTTTAAGAATTTAAAACGTTGTAAGTTGCTGTGTTTCTTTTTGTTTTAAGAAAATAAAAGTTACAATCATTGTTCAGTAAAGGATATTGCACAAAACAATGAATCTCTCCTGTGCTTCCCTGGCCTCTTAAGTATGGCTTTTAAAACTCCAAAAGTAAATTGATGCAAATGAAATCAAGGGGACAACTTTTGTCTGGTTTCACTTCTTGTCTTGGTGACTTCGCAATATTTGCATTATTGTCTCACGATGGTGCCGAAGGGTTGGCCACTTGATCACTTATATACATTTATACGTCGGCGGAAAATACTTCATCTGTTTCATCATATATATATAGTTAAATGGTTTAGATTTTACACAAATAACCAAGTAATCTTATCTACTCACTGGTGGAATTTGGGTTCTATGTAGTAAATCTCACACTTTCACTCAAAATGACGTTTTAGATTTTTTTGAAAAGACAAAAAAAAACTCTTTTATATACTATTTAGGAAAGATATTAGAGATTCTAACCGAATTAAGTTTAACATCACATACGATAAAGTGGATAGAAGGTAATGTTTTCCATAAACGGCATGGTTAATAGAATCCAAATAAATTTGTATCAGAAGCCTTCATGAATCCATGTTCTAATTGGGGTTGCCTAATGTCTTTCGTTTTTTCATAACGCAAATGATTGAGTACATCTGATATATATATATAGTTTCGATTTTGAGATCAATTTTAAAATTTTAGTAAAATATATCTGTGATTTTTATACTACAAAAGTTCAACTCATTATTTTTTTAAAAATGTTTCGGTTAAGCTCACACAAACATATTAAAAATTAGATATAAAACACTCTTTTAAAATAAAATAGAACTAAATTTCACTTTTTTATTCACATAATAGAAATTCGAAGTTCAGAATTAGCATACTTTTGGCACATAACACGCCGATCTTAAAATTGGAATATTAATCATTCACACTACTCTAATGCGTATTTTATACCTAAAAAGTTCATTGATTTTCTTTTGTTAATGCAGAAGCAGATTGCAGGACACAAGTCCCCACTATCAACCCATACCTTTTTGTTTCACTCTGTATCTAATAGTTTATTTATAGAATAACATGATTCGATTATAGTTAGCTTTTTCTTTGGGTTTAAAACGTTAAGATAAATATGTAATTAACTTTTCATTGATCCCATATCCTACTACAAGTTGTGTGGTACTTAAACTAATACTTGTGTTGATATTTTTAAAATTATAAAATTTGTGATATATAGGCTAACAGAATAACAAGCATTTAACGTTAATCAGATAAAATTTTGTAAAACATCTCAGAGTAATAAAATCCAAAGAAATTACTTATAGATTGATAGTTAAATGGAAAAGCTAAAATACGCATGGTTTACAGACAGTAAAACCCACTAAATTGACGTTGATTTTTATAATCATTAAAAAAGTTACCTAACATAACCCATGTCTGCGTGTGGAATCTCATGCGTACGACAGACCAATTGTACGACAGGGTGCTGTTTCTTAAAACCCCACGCACAACAGAAGCGCGTGAGAGAGACACGCGTCACGTGGAAAGCCGAGAATCTTTCTGAGGCTTTTGGACCATAACTCCGAAACACATAAGACAGTGACAGATCCGAACCAAACAAAAAGTAAAACCAATCCCTTCAATTATCAACTTTAACTGTTTTTGTCTTCTTCCCTTTTCTGATTTTGTTTTTTTTTCATCACATTTAAGGAAATTAAATTTTATGCTTTCTTCCTCGATATCCATCATTAATAATCATTCTTCTTAAAATTTAGCAAAAGATTCGGAGATACTTGTTATTTGAATATAGATTTTTTCTTTCCATCGTGAGCTTCTATGCCCTCGTTTATATATAAAATAAGACTTATACGATAAAACTTTGGAGTATTAAAATGATGTCGGCTCAACTATTGGCGCATTTTTATGCGATCTAATCTTTAATAAAAATATTAACAATGAAGAGATCACAGAAATATAATACTCCATCCATACCTTATCTAAACTAGTTGTATCAAATAAGAATAATCACAACTTGGTCACGATTACAAAAGTAAACAAATACTAGTAAAAAAGAACTTGAGAGGCAAACATTTCGCATGGACACACAAATCTGGCAATTTGGACGCCATGAACCGAACCATATATGACAATGACAGATATGTATGCTTAACAATAGTATAATTCAACTTTTCGGTTTCTTATCTTTTGTATAAAAAGAATAATCATATTATACCGTTCCATAACTCCATTAACACATTATTCGATAGAAAAGGAATCAGCCAATCACTCTACTTCCTCCATATATATATAAATATTTGAGTAAAAAATTTACAAGTAACTACTTTGTTCTCATTCTTCTTCCTCTAATAAGATCCTCCTCGAACCTCTCTTCTCCTCCACCTCCCCCCACCGTCACAAGCAGCAACACACCGTTCCGATGAGAGAGGAAAATCCGAACTGGTTTGTCAGATGGGAGGAGGAGCTTCCTTCGCCAGAAGAGCTCATACCTATCTCTCAAACTCTAATCACTCCTCATCTAGCTCTCGCTTTCCAAATCGGAAGCCCCAACAATCTTGGATCAAAGAAAACCCCCGCCATGTACCACCAGAAGCTTCAATCCACCGCCACTCCGACTCCAACGACAACTCCTCCACCGATGATCATGAACTCTGAGTTCGGTGGAGATTCGACGGATCTTGGCTCGGGGTCAATAGGAGGAGGAGGAGGAGATGAGCCAGCGAGGACTCTGAAACGACCGCGTTTAGTATGGACACCGCAGCTGCACAAGCGGTTCGTGGACGCGGTTGGACACTTGGGGATCAAGAACGCAGTTCCGAAGACGATAATGCAGCTGATGAGCGTGGAAGGGTTGACGAGAGAGAACGTAGCTAGTCATCTCCAGAAATACCGTCTCTACCTCAGGAGAATGCAAGGCGGGAACGGTAACGGAATCTCTGGAGGACACGTCATCGTCTCCGATTCAGCCACCGATCGTCTCTTCGCAAGCTCGCCGGTTCCGGCTCATTTTCTGAGCCCGGTTCGGGTGAACTCGGAGTATTTGATGCCGCAGTTGATGAATCCCTACGTGGGAAAACAACATGCGGTTACTTCACTGCAAAACCAAGTGGTTCGTAATCTGAGGTATGAAGATTCCGAGTATGGTCATGGAGATGGTGGCAGGAAGATTCTTAAGCTCTTCCCAGCGGGGAATTAAATGAGATTTTTATTCTTTAACTTAAATTTCTTATGGGATTAATAATGAGGTATGTGGATTATCTTTGTAATCGCCATTTTTTTTCGTCAGGTTTAATAATGTAGTTATTGTTAGTGTATATTTATTTTCTTACGCAAACGATGTAACTCTTGTTTGTACGATGTTATCATTTGTATTCACTAGAATCGAGTGTTTTATTATGATTATCTTCGTCCAGCTGAAAAGTTAAATCAATTTCCCTCAGCAAGTACAATGTTCGATTGCTTTAAAGTGACAAAAGTAGGTAAAGTTTCAAATGCAGAAGCATAACAATTAACATTTTTATAGATCGCCGTAGTAAATAGATAACGCAGTGACACTAGTTAAGTATAGATAATAAAAGGGTCTTTTTGTTCTATTTTCGACATCAAAACTGTCTCAAAAATTTAGATTACACAAATCCTTAAGCCATGGAGACAAAAAAAAAAAACAATTACCGGTTCTGCATGTACTCGAAGCTCAGGGGTTGTGGACAGAACTGCGCCTGCAGAAACAAAACCCACTTAAAAATACTTAATAATTACACTAAGCATCAATTCAGATGTGGCTATATATCCCTCTCAAGTGTTTCACTATTACTAAAAAAATAACATTTACACAATAACAAAAGAGAAATTACCTGAAGAGGAGCATTTCTGAAGTGGTCATATGAATGAGTATACATCACAGCTGCTGCATTTGGCCACTGCATGTACATTGCAGCATGGCCCGTGGTGACGTAGGGACTCATAACAGAGTGTGGTCCCAAGTGCAGAGAAGGAGGAACACTTGGGTTTTGACTATATCCGCTAAATCCCATATCATAGACTGGTGTCCCCATTTTCTGAATGTTGAAGTGTGGCATGCAGAAATTTTGATCAACCGGGAGGTTCCTTATGTACCTGTAAACCCACAGTTGTAAGTATAAAGTTACCATTCGTAGTTATCCACGAGCAATTTTGATGGGTTATGGAAGCTTACATACCTTTCATAGCTGCGGTCATAGTCAGGGTCATACCGATCTTTCTCTCTGTCTCTGAGTATTGCAACACGAGATGCTGGAAGGCTTTCCCTGGGGATATGATTCTTGTCTGTCTCGACGTTACCATCTTTCAACACTTGATTTTCATCACTGCTAGGACTAGAATTCATCCTCCAGGGATTAGTTTCAGATGAAGAATCGTTACAAGTAAGATTCTCAAGACCGTTAAATATGCGTGCTCGTGCTCTGTCATAATCTTCTTTCCTCTCCTCGACACTTCTCACAGAACCACCCTTCTTCTCCACTTCACCAGCTTCCATTCCTTTAGAAGGTCGAGGCTTTATAGCGATTTTCATGTGCTCGAACTTGCCAACTTCTGATTGTTTAGCAGGGATTTCAGATAGCTTAACAGCAGGAAACCTGCTCTCAGTTGATTTAGTCACGAGAATTCTGCTCCCGTTACCATCTGCACCACCACTGTCTTGAACCGATGTAACTAGTGCATAGTGGTTAGCAACACGATGTGCGGCGAGGCGGAGATATGATGTCGGGAAATGCTGGAACTCGAATTGCTGCTGCTCAGGGTTCTGCAAGAACCTCTGAATATCAAATTCCATCCTCAAAACTGTAATATAACAAGAACAAAAACTAGCTGAGAAAACGATTAAAGGAAAGAAAAAAAAATCAATGAGAAGGGTACCAGCCACTACAAGCAGAAGCAGATAAAGAACAACCATGATGAGATCCATCAAGGAGAACTTAACTCAAAACTCAAATCTCAAATGAGGTTAGAAACATTGTTATGTGGTCAACCATGGATCTACTGCTAAGTAAGCTTCCAATTCAACAACAATAGTCCAAAATATTACAAAGAGAGAAAAGATCTTCAACAATGGCAGTTCTAAAACCAAACAAGCAGATAAATTTTCCAACCCTCATACCAATCCTAGCTCAGTTGAGATAGGCAAGACAACATAAAGTTCAATTCTTTGCAAGAGTGAAAGAAAGTAACCAACTTTATAACTTTGAGGAAACGAATCGGAGAGAGGAAAAACCAAAAAAAGGGGTAAACTTGATTGATTCTTACTGGTGAGACGATGTCGAGGGTTCTGAAGAGCCTCGACCAAAAAAGGATCCACCGTGAACCCTTTCTCGGACGTAACCTCACAACCTGTTTCTGAAGCTAAGGATGTGTCCACCATGAGAGATGGATGGATGTGTCTAGAAACTTGTGGTGGGTCTTTGCTTCCTCTTTCCATATTGATTCTTCTCTCTAGCAGCAAAAGAGAATCAGAGAATCAAGAGGAAGAGGATGATTCAAATCGGAGCATTGGAGGGGGAGGGGACGAGAGAGAGAGAGGAGAGGAAACGCTTTGTGTTAGATGCAAATCTTATCTCTCTCTCTCCCTCAAACAAACAAGAAGGTCACTGATAATTATCCTTTTATATATACCCCTTGTTTTTTCCTCTTTATTACAGTATTTATTTTCTTACTTCGAGCCGATTTATGTGATTAGTTTCCACTGAAAATTATAAAATACAGTTTTTGATGATATAACTATCAACATAATCTATTCATATATTCAACTACTCTATATGTTTGGCCATTTACGAAGGTCATTGTTTAGAGTTCCTGATGATTTATCCTATGTTTTCAAACAATTCGGTTTATATAGCTAACTGCTCCCTATCTCCATGCTTTTACGAAGCATTATTTACCGGATCCACAATGAATCCCAGCGAACTATGGTATAGAACAATATCAATATTGGTGGCATCAATTAACCATCTCTAAGTACTGTAACCTACACGTAATATGTGTGATTTGCCTTAAGGTTTCTTAGATGATAAATTAAGTAATGTGAGTAAAATATTAGTATATATCGTGGTCGTACTCGTATGGTTTGTCAATTGGGTTGTTATAGAGCGATGATGACTTTAAAAATGTGAAAACAAATCATTATCAATGATCTAGAACCGTGGAAATTAATCTAAGATTCTTTTTACATTCGATCCCATTCTTCTGTTTTGATGAAAAAAAAGTGTTATCCTCTTCTGTAACTACCACTTTAGATCTGGTTCATTTTCTCTAATATATGTAACGGAAAATTTTCCCTTTTCCCTTCCATTTCAATGTGTTCTCACTTCTTCTCCTCTCAAATTCTCTTTTCCTTATTTTGGTCCGATGAATTCGGTTATATGCTCAATCATTATTTCTTCAAAATGTAAGAGCACTTTCAACCTCTAGCACACAATTTTTTTTTACTACTTTACACAATAACTAAGCTTGTTTGCATTCATCAGCTATGAAGATCAGCTCAGACCCACATTTCATATATCTAAATGGTCTAACTTAAATGAAATTGTTCACTGTAAAGCATTATGTATACTAGAATACTAAAATTTTCGATGTGTGAGACATTAATTTATAGACCATGCTCATACGTCAAAAATCATGGGTTAAGGAATGTGGATATGTGACATGTTTTCCAATTTCGTCTGTTAAGAAAACATGGAAAAAACATGATAGCTCTATACAGCGACAGTGGAAACATCCTAAAACCAATATGACAAATAAACAAGGTTTTTTCCCTCGCAAAAACTCTACTATGATCTGTAACGGTGTGAGGGGTGACAGAAAGATAGGAAAACAATGATAAGCCACGGAGGAGAGAAGACATACTTGACGGAGAAGAGACTCAATAACGACACACAGTTGGAATTTAGAAAGTGAGCGATAAGATAGCATTATTTTAAAGTTTTTGATTCGTAAAGAGAGAAGTTTCGAGAGGCAAAAACACAAAACCCTTCCTTCACTCCAACAAAATGCAGTCAACGTGTTTTATCATGTGGGCAGTCACCTACTCCCACACGCTCTTCCTCTATCACTTGTTTTACACTCGCGCGCGTTTCTCATGCTTGTGATAAATTCTTTACATGCTTCATGTAAAAATGATTATTAGAACTTGAGAAGGGACAAATCACAATTACTGTAATTTTTGTTTCTTCGTACAATGTATCTCTAAGTTTAACTTGAATAGAAGGTTTTGTTTTTGAACCAAATGGAATAAATCGTTTTATAGTTATTCTCGTTGACAGACAAGCTCAATTACAATAAAAACATTCAATTACAAATTTACAACCGACACAATCATAAAAATATATAAACAATCAACCAATATAATGCAAAAAAAATATAACTATTAGAGAACACTTAGACAATCAAATGAATACAAAGGTAACGCGCTATTCATTCATTTGGTGGGTGTTCTGTTGCAAAGATAGAAACCCGAAGTAAACACCACAAGTATATGCTACCGAACTGATGAACAACTTCTAAGAAGAACGTCAAACAAATGCATATGTTCTGCTGCACTCATCTACCTCCTTCATGCACATACGAAACAAGAAGTTTGGTACAGAGACATCTGTAGATATAATATATGGTGAAGAGCTAATTAGACCTCCTTTGTTGTCTCAAAAACTAATTTCATTTGACTTTATTTATGTGTTTTAATATTGTTGTTGAATTAGATATATTGTTAAGAAAACATTAATAAACCAAAAAAAAAAGAAGGAAAGCAAGAGAAGATTGATAGAGTCCATACCTTATATATTTTTATATTTTCATTGAATCACACCAAAATAATCAATGTTTGTCTTGAACTAGTTTTAAGGAAAACTTCAAACCGATAATGCATATTGGTCTGCTGTAATCATAGCTCCTTCAAGCACGCACGAAACAAATAGTTTGGTACAAAGACATTTATAGAGAGCTAGATAATGTACGACGAAGATTGAAGAACGCAGACCTCCTTGATTCACAGCTAATATTCCTCTAACTCCGGATAATGTATTAATGATTACAAAAATAAAAAATTATAGAAAAAAAAGGAACAAAAGCACCAAAAATATTGATATAGTAAATAATAATGTAAATTCATTTCCAGATATGATGTATTTGCATTGAATCACACAATAAAAATCAATAAATGAAATCTGCCCTTTGGCTCTTGAAATCAATAAACGTTAATAAACAAATACGAAATTAGAAAACCTATTAAGTAAAAGTATTATTTTAAAATGAGTTCCCAGATTTATTTATATTTAGTTATATATATATATATATGGAACGAGATGAAATTTGGATTTTGTTACCATCCATCACTAAACTAGTAAGAAGAAGAAGAAGAAGGTAGGGAGTGCGAGTGCCGAGTGCGAGTCCGGAGCGTAAACCACGCGCCGAAGAAGGGGAAAAGAAGGAGAGGCAGCTTCGTGTGTGTGTGTGTGTCTCCTTTAAACCCCTGTCCTCTTCCTCTTCCCGTGAATTCTACCGCACAAATTCCATAACCCCTTTTCTTCTCTTCTTCATCTCCAATTCGGAAACCCTAATCCTAAAGGAAAATGGCTGAACCAATCACGGACGAGCTTCCACCCGCGCCCGACCCCAATCCCACCTTCCCTCTTCCCGACTTCGATTCCTTACCGATCCCTCCCTTGGACCACTTTTACCACTCCGGCTCCGATCACACTCCGATCGGCGAACTCATGTCCGATCTGGGTTTCCCAATCGACACAGATTTCGAGCTCACTTTCGACGGTACGGAAGATCTCTACTTACCCGCCGAGAACGAGACTTTCTTCATCCCGGATAATGCGGAGCAGTTTGGTGATTTCACGCCGGACTCCGATAAGAGGAGTATCCTCCATCCATCGCCTTCCACTTCGGGATGTTGCAACCGTGAATCTCCCAGGGATTCCGACGATCGATGCTCCGGTGCTGAGCGTTTACCAACTCCATTGTCGTCTCAAGGGTCCGGTAACTGCGGCTCCGATGTCTCCGAAGCTACAAACGAATCATCTCCTAAATCAGGAAACGTCGTTGTGGATCAGAAGGTGAAGGTGGAGGAAGCTGCTGCTACGGCGTCTGTTACCAAGAGGAAGAAAGAGATTGAAGAGGATATGAGTGACGAGTCGAGGAGCAGTAAGTATAGGAGATCGGGGGAAGATGCTGAGGCAAGTGCCGTCACTGGTGAAGAAGAAGATGAGAAGAAGAAGGCGAGATTGATGAGAAACCGTGAAAGTGCGCAGCTTTCGAGGCAGAGGAAGAAACATTACGTGGAGGAGCTTGAGGAGAAGGTTCGGAATATGCATTCTACTATAACGGATTTGAACGGGAAGATTACGTATTTTATGGCTGAGAATGCTACTCTGAGGCAGCAATTAGGAGGGAATGGCATGTGCCCGCCGCATCATCCACCGCCTCCTCCGATGGGAATGTATCCGCCAATGCCACCTATGGCTTATCCATGGATGCCTTGTCCTCCTTATATGATGAAGCAGCAAGGTTCTCAAGTGCCTTTGGTTGCCATCCCTAGGTTGAAACCACAGAATCCGCTCGGATCATCCAAGGCGAAGAAGTCGGAGAGCAAGAAGAGTGAAACTAAAACCAAGAAGGTCGCCAGTATTAGTTTTCTCGGTCTTCTGTTTTGTCTGTTTTTGTTTGGGGCGTTGGCTCCAATTGTGAACGTTAATTATGGAGGAATTAGTGGTGCCTTTTATGGGAACTATAGGTCTAATTATGTTACTGACCAGATTTATAACCAGCATAGGAATAGGGTTTTGGATGCATCTCGTAGTGGTGCTGGTTCCGGGGTTTCTAATAGTAATGGGATGCATTGCGGGAGAGATTCTGATCGAGGACCAGGGAATAACATATCTGCAGCAGAGAGCACTGTACCTCCTGGGAATGATAGTGAGCCTCTAGTTGCATCACTTTTTGTTCCGAGGAATGATAAGCTTGTGAAGATTGATGGGAATTTGATTATTAATTCTATTGTGGCGAGTGAGAAAGCCGTGGCTTCACGAAAGGCTTCTGAATCAAATGAAAGGAAAGCTGACCGGGTGATTCCTAAAGATTATTCCCCTGCACTGCCTGTACCTGACGCGGGAAGGATCGAGGATATGGCTAAACATCTCTATAGATCTAAGGCTGAAAAACAGAAAGCGTTATCCTCTGGCTCTGCTGATACTCTAAAAGACCAAATCAAAACAAAAGCAGCCAATGGTGAAATGCAGCAATGGTTTCGTGAAGGCGTTGCAGGTAATGATGGGTTTCTAACGTTACTTTCTGTTCGACTTAATTTTGTATGATGACATTGTACGTATACTAGTCCTTATCATATCTTTGTTCTCGACTCTCGAACAACTATGGCATTGAAGTTACCTTACCTTTAGTAAATCTCTGTTTAAGAGTATATGCTAAACAGTAAGCACTATGACTAACATGTGAAATAGTTACTCGTAGGGATTAGTAAGATTAGACCAAGTGACTTTCGTCTTTCACTTGCAGAAGCTAGAGGCATAGTAGCTTTTGGGGTTGTCTTTTTTTGTTTTGGGGTTTTGTGATCAGTATAATGTAACCTGTTTTTGTGACTTGACTCCATTGTAGGGCCAATGTTTAGCTCCGGGATGTGCACTGAAGTGTTTCAGTTCGATGTTTCCTCAACCTCTGGAGCCATTATTCCTGCATCTCCAGCAACCAACGTGTCTGCTGAACACAGTAAGAACGCCACAGACACACAGAGGCGAAAGAACAGAAGAACCCTTCGTGGTCTGGCCATTCCACTCCCAGGATCAGATTTTAACTTCACCAAAGAGCACCAAAGAAACAGCTCTAGCAAAGAAATCAAGCCCGCTTCATCAATGGTTGTGTCCGTGCTTGTTGATCCCAGAGAAGGTGGTGATGGAGATATAGATGGGATGATTGGGGGACCAAAATCACTGTCCCGAGTTTTTGTTGTCGTGCTTGTGGACAGTGCAAAGTATGTAACATACTCTTGTGTCCTACCTCGACCAGGAGCTCCTCATCTTGTGACCACCTAAAAGACGTTTTCAGCAGTCTTCTATCCTCCAGCTCTGTATGTAACAGAATAAACAGCTGCCTGCTCTTTGGAATCAAGTAATATCCGTAGCTATTACCGTTGTCCGGTTTTTGTTTCCAGTTGTAGAATCCGAATGCTGTAACTTCTTTTCTTATATACCTTTGATAAGCTTATACCCAGTTTTACTCTATACTTTACTCATCAAACTTCTCAAATTCCATTGCAAAAGTCAGATGACAAGAAACATCATGTCTCGTACAAAAGAGTAATGAAAACTAAACGAAACAAAGGTGATCAATTAGCCGAGTCCATGGTTTGAGCCAAAGGGGCGTCGGTGATAGCCATCTTCATCTCGGGAGGATTTGAGCCACGTTCTCGGATCTCTCTGTATTCTTGGCAAATGGCACACAAGTGACAGAAGAAGTGTGTAACAAAGTCCCCACAAGGAGCCGCCTGCATCAAAGAATGTTACATAAATTCAGCCAACAGTGATATGATATCTACGCATGTTTACCATCAGAGCCTTTTCCTACCTGTAAGTTGTACTTGGCTCTTAACGAAGTGCGGTATCCGCAAGCATAACATGACACAAAGCATCCGGGTAGACCGAGCAAGACGCCATTGGTTGCAAAGCAGCAAATTGTGTTGACCAACGCCCACGAAATGCAATGGGTTAAGCAGGGTCCTGCAAATGTTCCAGATCCCAACAACTCTGCGTTTTTGCCAAAGATATAACATGGACAGAACAAACCTACAAGACCTGTGCATCCGTAAATTAAAACTACAGTAAGTTCCCCTTTTTCTTCTCAAACCAAATTTCTAAAACAACACACATGTGTCTTCAAGTAAACATAAAGGAAGGTCAAAACATGATCTAGCAAGCACAATTTCTTGGACCAAAGCTTATACATTCTAAATCAAAGTTTCTTCCTGCAACCTATTCAAGAAATGCACTTGGTTATATGCTTGTATAGTAGTACCAATAGCCAGATTTCACAGGTCAATTCCAAAAGAGGCACCTTTAAAAAAATTGGATGGTGTAGTAAAATCAAGGTTTGGAGGACAGAGAGTAGCATACAGCTCTGCGTATCGTCGAAGCAAGCGCATATACCAGACGACCACTGGATCGGATCACTTGTAGAGTCAACAGCAACTTCTAGATTTGTTGTGGTGGTGGTGGTTGCTTCTGCTTCACCATCCATCGACTCTCCTAATGGAATGTAACGCGGCGGCTCGTAATGTCCCTTCTTCTCTTTCATCCTAGTTCCGAAACTCACTCAGTCCAATTTTTCAAGAAAGACACTTTTAACTCAGAACCTATAAATTAAACACGAGGAAACGAATCAGTATCTTGAATTGCGAGAAAAACGAACATATCTTCAAAAAGGTAGTTAGAGGGAGTACATAATTATGAATTAACGACCAGAGCAAGAAGCAGAGAGACAAGAGGATCAGAGAATAATATAAAAACGACGCCTTTGCTAATCCTCGGAACAAAAATCAGATAGAGGTGAATACAACTCTTACCTGAGCTCGATTGGATTAGCATCAACTCAGATTCGCCAACCAGCTGAGTTTTTTTTTTTGGTCAAGAACTGAGTTTCCACGTTCATTTTAAATAAAGTGAATTTGGTAAGTTGACCACGTCTATATTCGGGATATTAATTAATGATCCCAAATTTTTTTCATGATTATGTTTATATATCTTTTAGCACATTGATTAACAAGCAGATAAATTTATTAACAAATGTTTCTATGCTTAAAGTGTTGATTAGTTCTAATGAAAGTTAATGTTTTTCTGGTTTCCCAATATTTCCTTTATTTTTGTCAAACTAAAAAAAAAAATATTGATAGATTGTTAGACAAATATGATGAATATGTTTAGGAAAGATCATACATTATTTGGTTTCAAGAATCAAATTAGATTATAAATAAAATATATAAAAGACAAATGTAACTCAAAAAGAAATGATCTAAAAAGACCTCTCTCTACTGAAAGAAATTTAGGATAAAACTTCACAAAATGAAAACAGTGCAAACATATAAAGCTAGATGATGAACATGGCAAGTAGTAGTGATGATCACATTGACTTCTTTTTAGAAGTCTGCTTTGTGTGTTTAGCTTGTAAGGCTTCCAAATATCATCATCAGCAGAATCCTTGAACTTCTCTCAAATCGTTGCAATTATCTTATAATCTAATTGATCACAGAGTTTATGAAGTTCTCGGGTTAGCTGCTCGATAATAGGTTGTTTATCAGCTGCCTCGCTTCTATCAAATAGCTTTTGAAGTTTCCTTCCTTGTAAATCTCGTTCAACCCGATTAACTGATACCTTTTCATTAAATCTCTTGATGCTCTCGTTGAGGAGTGCAGAGACGATTGGGTCTGCTATATGCTCTAAAGCTTCAACACCAACATTGTATAATAAAGCATCCATCGGGAGGATTTGCTGTCCAGTCGACAAAACAGTCTCGAGGTAAATAACAACCTCGTTTATGAACTCACGCACGTCCTGTGTCTCGGCTTTTGTCAAGGGCATCAATAACTGGGACAACTTCATAACCACACTTTGTAAAACTGAGCTAGAAACGTTTTGGTATCATTAAGCAAATGGGTGAGTTGAAGAGATTTGCAGATTTTGCTTGTCCGAGTACTACAGTAATAATTACGGAATCGGTTCTAAGAACAGTGTGGATGTGATATGGTCGGTGCGTCAGGTCAAATCTCAAAACAGAATGTTGTTATAGATCTTCACATCTAATGTATAAGTCAATTCTCCAAACCCACCAATCAGTCTGAACTTTATGTAATTTGTTGGTATTTCTATCAAATTATACAAGAATTTTTGTCGTCAACTTTTTAACATATGGTGTGGGCAAGAAACTCCTTTTTTGCGAATTATTGGCTTTTCTCCCCCAAAGAAATAATAATTAATTTATACGAGTAAAAGAAATAAAAAGAAATTAAACTGAAATGTTGGTGGAACAAATTTCGAAATAGTAATCAAAGGAGGCAAGCCAGCGAGGATCGGTTCGAGACTCTATTTTGTTGGTAAAGCGGCTGTCTCACTCAACTTTCACACCTCAAAAAAAGCCGTTAGGGTTTATCATATCACAGCAACCGCCTTACTCTCGCCGGAGGCGTACGGCGTAATTCGGTTAATTGTTCGGCAGCTAATCATCTCCCGCCTTGTATCAGCTTAGATTCGTCCCCGAATACACAGGATTCGAGAAGAGTCTACTCAGCTGAATAGAAGAAATCGGCAAAGAGGGGTGTATAGATGATGGCGGAGGTATCGATGGGAAGCAGCAGTAGCAGCACGGATCTGTCTCCCGAGGAGGAGCGAGTTTTCATTAGAGACATTGCTATCGCTGCTGAGGCTAACAGCAAAGAGGGAGATACGTTTTATCTCATCACTCAGAGGTAAATTTTAAGAGTGATATCTATTTTCGAATTCGCCTGGCTTGGTTACGAATGTGGTTTAGGGTTAGGATAAAGCGAATCAAGGTTTAGATTATTGGATCTGGTGCAATCTCTGAAAACCTTTTTTTTCTCTTGTTTAGATGGTGGCAAGAATGGATTGAGTATGTGAATCAAGACCAACCATGCAACACGAATGATGGCTCTTCACTGTCAGAGCATTGCGACTCTGCTGGCTCAACCACTCTGAAGAAGCCTTCTAGGATCGATAACTCTGATTTGATCTATGATTCTGCATTGGACGACCCTGGTAATACCAGTGAGATTATTGATACACTTCAGGAAGGCCGCGACTATGTTTTGCTCCCTCAGGAAGTCTGGAACCAATTGCGTTCATGGTGAGTGTAATGGTTAAAGAATGCAACATATTTGATGTTATCTAGGTTCTAAGTTCGCCCTCGTGTTTTATTGCTTCTGTTTTATAAGGTACGGGGGTGGTCCAATTCTGGCGCGGAGAGTTATTAGCTCAGGTCTCTCTCAAACAGAGTTGGCGGTGGAGGTATACCCTTTACGTCTCCAGCTACTTTTGATGCCAAAAAGTGGCCACAGTGACATAAGAATAAGCAAAAAGGTTAATCCTCTTGACAGTTCTTTTAGTTTTTCTTGCTCAATTACTCTAAAATCTGAACTCATTATATTCTGCTACCTCATTCTACTCTTAAAATTATGTTGTGCAGGAAACTATCAGAGAGCTCCATCGAAGGGCCTGTGAAATTTTTGACCTCAACTCAGAGCATGTAAGATTCTGATATCCCTATGTTATCAAACATCCTATTTCGGGTGCTACTTTGAAATTCCTTTCCTTTCTTACATGAGTATTTTCCATCATGTAGGTTCGCATTTGGGATTACTACGGCCACCAAAAATATTCTTTGATGAATGACTTAGATAAGACACTGGACGATGCTAACCTACAAATGGATCAGGATGTGAGTTCATTTATTCCTTTTTGGCTTTGAATGTGTTAAGCTGGACGCTAGAAATCTGCTACTTGAACTTTTCTCATAATTTCCTGACATTGTTTGTGGGTATGCCAAGTTTGTTGTATATCTTTTCGGCCAATTGCTGTTTGGAGAGAATGGAAAGGCATGAGATTTCTCTTTCGCCAATACCTAGTTAGCTGGAGTTAATTATTATTAGTGTTTGGCATTTGCAAATTCCGACAACGAGGGAAACAGTGAGAGTAAAATGTTATACTTTGGTCCCATTGTTTATTTAGTCTAAGTTTATGGTTCTGTATGCTCTCTAATCTTTTTTTCTTTTCTGTATTCTTACTGATTAATGTCGTTTAAAAACAGATTTTGGTGGAGATGCTTGACATCAATGGTACTGCATCAAGTGCTCATATTCAATCTGTTCATGAGAACGGATTGGTGGACGAAGACTCTACTTCTATTCTCATTGATCCTTCTAAATCGAGCTTGTCAGTTGCAGGAGGTTTCTCTTCAAACAGGAATGCATTCAGAAGTGGTAGTGTTGAAGTCTCACAATCTTTTGATAGCACATACAGTAGCACTGGTGTCACCACAAGGGGATCCACTGCTGGCTTGACAGGGCTGCTAAATCTCGGGAATACCTGTTTCATGAACAGTGCAATACAGTGCCTGGTTCATACACCCGAGTTTGCTAGTTACTTCCAAGATGATTATCACCAAGAGATAAATTGGCAAAACCCTCTTGGCATGGTTGTAAGTTCCTTGTTGATCATATATGGTGCATACATATAAGTTTGTGCATAGGCATGCGTAGATATCATTCGTTCACTTGCCTTTCCTTGTTGCATGTAAATCTATTTAGCAGTTCTGTATACTTAGGGGTGTGCTTTATTATTCTAGAAAATGTGAAGCCAAGAAGTCTTGACAGGTTTAATCCTGCATGCATGCGGGATACATATGAACTTGGGAAATCTACAATATCTAATATTACCAGAAGTTGTAGATTATGTCACTATCATATACCTCATCACAAATTGATTAGGGTAGGGTTTCCTTAGCAGCTAATCACTGTATACCTCTCATGTAGACCACCCGCATTGATTCTCTCTGTAATTGCAATTTTTTTTTAAGTTCCAGATCATTACTTGACTGCTTATAAATCACCATGACAGGGAGAATTAGCTCTTGCATTTGGTGACTTGCTTAGGAAGTTATGGGCTCCTGGGCGTACACCGATTGCACCTCGTCCATTCAAAGCAAAACTTGCTCGCTTTGCTCCTCAATTCAGTGGATACAATCAACATGATTCGCAGGTTCGAAAGAATTTAATAACCAGAACCAACATGATTTCGCAGACTAACCAGAAACCTTCTTTTAAGTTGTATTTAGCATTGTAACTCAAGGAATTATGGGGCTCTTACATTGCAGGAGCTTTTAGCATTTTTGTTGGATGGTCTTCACGAAGACCTAAACCGTGTTAAACACAAACCATATATAAATTCTCGAGACGCAGATGGTCGCCCTGATGAAGAAGTTGCTGATGAGTTTTGGGCTAATCATATTGCTCGTAATGACTCAATAATCGTTGACGTTTGTCAGGTAAGATGGACATGTTTTCGAAATTCCAACACTTTTTTGGCTCGTGTTGCATGAATGCCAGCTTTTCTATCAGGCATTCACTCTGTTTTTTTTTAATATAAAAATAACTGGTATTCAGCTTGTGATTCAGAGCCAGGGTATATTGTTATTTTTCTTTGGTTGGTAATGTGGGAATCTGATTCTTCTATTTTTGTCTCGTTTCACAGGGGCAATATAAGTCAACATTAATATGTCCAATCTGCAACAAGGTTTCTGTAACATTTGATCCCTTCATGTACCTATCTTTGCCGCTTCAGTTCAACACAACACGAGCGATAACAGTCACAGTTTTTTCTTGTGATAAAACTGCCTTACCTTCGACAATCACCGTCAATATTTCAAAGCAGGGACGTTGCAGAGACTTGATGCAGGCATTAACAAGTGCGTGTTCCTTGAAGCAAGGTGAAGAGCTGAAGCTTGCAGAGGTTTGTAGCTTCAAATGCGCTTTTATGTAAGATTGTCAGTCTTTTTGCTTTTCTTTAAGTTTAGTATTTTTGTCGCAGATTCGAAATAATTTGATCCATAGATTGTTTGAAGACCCTCAAATTTCATTGTCCACGATCAAAGACGATGATCACCTTGCTGCATATAAGCTTTCAAAGTCTTCAGAGAATGCAGCTTTGCTTAAATTAGTACTCCGCCGCAGAGATCAGTAAGTCCAGTGTGTGTGAATTAATTCTAGGGATTAGTTTGAGATAACAAAGTTCAACTTTAACACTCGTTTTCTTTGGATCTCCTTTCGAACAAGTTCACGACTCTCTATTCATTGTGGCCTAACTTCTTCAGTCTTTGTTCTCTAGCTTTTTATGAAAACCCTGAAGAATTTCGACTGAGCAATGATTATGTTTTATCATCATTATTTGTTCTTCTTTGTCATGTCATTGTGGGTGAACTTACTAAATTGAACAGTTCTTAACCGGGATTCCATGTTTCAGGAAAGCTGGGGAGCGTGAAAGTACTGTACAACTGAAACCCTATGGAACACCTCTTCTCTCACTAGCTTCTCGTGAAAATGCGCTCACCAAAGGAAAAATCCAGTGCATTGTCCAAAATATGCTTGCACCTTTTCGGAGGGAAGAACCTGTGGGCAAGAAAGGAAATTCTGATTCTAGCATTCCTGAGAGAAGGTCGGCCCGGTTTAATAACTCTGAGGATGAAGATAAAAATGGTGGATTGAAAAAGGCCAAGAAAAGCAGTTCTTCCGAAGTGGGTGCATCTAAATTTTCCCTGCAACTCATGGATGAAAATAATAAAACTGTTAGTTTGCCAGACGATGAAGCGGAAGCGATTAAATTACCATCATCTACAACGCTAACCGTATATTTGGATTGGACACTAGAACTCTCTGGTATCTATGATATAACTTGTCTGGAGGGTTTGCCTGAAGTACTCAAGTACGGACCTACTACCAAGAAGGCTCGTTCAGAGCCTCTTTCTTTATACGCATGCTTGGAAGCGTTTCTACGGGAAGAGCCTTTGGTGCCTGACGAAATGTGGTAAGTAGTGTTTTCTCCCTGTGACTCCTCTATCTTCTACTTCGTTGCTAAGTCAATCAACCGGTGGTATATACTTCGTCATGTTTCTTTTTGTGTGTGTGTGTGTGCGCGTGAAGGTTCTGTCCACAGTGCAATGAAAGAAGGCAGGCAAGCAAAAAACTCGATTTGTGGAGGCTTCCTGAAGTGTTGGTCATACATCTGAAGAGATTCTCATACAGCAGATCCATGAAGCACAAGTTGGAAACATTCGTAAACTTTCCAATTCATGACTTGGATTTGACAAAGTATGTGGCCAACAAAAATCTCTCTCAACCACAACTGTATGACCTCTATGCTTTGACGAACCATTACGGTGGTATGGGCAGCGGACACTACACTGCACATATCAAGGTCAGTTGGAAGCAGCTCTAGTTCTCTAATTGTTGTTGGTTTAATAATGTTAATCTACGTATGAGTTTCTTACATATTTAAAAATATAAATTGAATTTGTTTGCAGCTTTTGGACGACAATAGGTGGTATAATTTCGATGACAGTCATATATCACATATAAATGAGGATGATGTGAAGTCAGGTGCTGCTTATGTGCTCTTCTACCGGAGAAAGTCGGATGCAGGTGGAAACTTAAAATAATCCAGAAAAGGGAAAATTTGTCAAATAGTAACACTGGAGACGTAATTTAAGAATCTTTGTGTAGTTTAGGGTATCCATGAAAAGATAATATTTCGTTTAGACATTTTGAACTTTAACATGTTATATATTTAAAAATTAGTTTGGTATATGTTACAAGTTTATAACCGGTTATATGTTATGAAATTCTATTAAAGCCTAAAGGGGAAAATATCATGTGATAATGAATAATATTCCACTAAACAAAATTAAAATTGAATGAAACTAAAAAAATAGATATTAATGATAAATCGTCGGAGGTGTAAGAAAAGTATTTCTTAAAAAAAAAAAGATATGTTCAATGAGTCGTCGCGTTGACCAAAGAAAAACGAGTCGTCCCAAACTAATCTCACTGTTCAATTAAATATTTTCTACTCTTCCCTCGCTATCAATGGCGGATCATCTCTTTCTCTCTCTCATTTCTTCTCAATCTAATCATCAATCTCCTCCGTCGTTTCATCATACGCAGCAGAACCGATGGGTAACAACCCCACAGTGACAGTAATCCTAGCTGCCTCCGCGAGCTCTTTCTTTACCTTGCTACTCCTCATCTTCCTCGTCTTCGTATGTCGACGCCGCCACGCCATCGAAAACCATCCTCGCCGTTACCAAAACCACCACCCTGCTCCTCCCACCGATCCTTCCTCTTCGTCGTCGTATTCTGCTCCAAACCTCAGCTTCGTGAGCCAGAACGAGATCTTCGACCCATCCATCTGCGAGATATCAATGGGAGAGCTCTCCGCAGCGACCAAAGGCTTCTCATCAGATCTAATAGTCGGCGACGGAAGCTTCGGTATGGTTTACCGCGCAGAGCTTTCAAACGGAGTGGTAGTCGCCGTGAAGAAACTCGATCCCGACGCTTTACAAGGACTCCGTGAGTTCAGCGCCGAGATGGAAACACTAGGTCGACTCCGTCACCCGAACATCGTTCGGATCCTCGGATACTGCATCTCCGGTCCAGATCGGATCTTAATCTACGAGTTCTTAGAGAAAGGAAGCCTCGATTCCTGGCTACACGAGAAGCCTTCTTCTTCTCTGCCGTGGTCAACACGTCTCACCATCGCCTACGGAATTGCCAAAGGTTTGGCTTACCTACACGGCCTTCCTAAACCAATCATCCACAGAGATATCAAATCCAGCAACGTCCTCTTGGACTCCGACTTCGCCGCTCATATCGCGGATTTCGGACTCGCGCGTAGTATGGACGCGTCTAGATCGCACGTGTCGACGCAAGTGGCGGGGACGATGGGATATATGCCCCCCGAGTATTGGGAAGGCAACACGGCTGCCACCGTCAAAACTGACGTCTATAGTTTCGGGGTTCTCATGCTCGAGATGGCCACGCAGAAAAGGCCCAATTTGACGGTCCGTGTCGATGGGAAGGAAGTTGCGTTGGCCCAATGGGCTGTCATGCTCCAGGGCCAAAATCGGTGTAACGAAATGGTTGAGCCGAGCTTTGCTGATGAAAGAGGGGTGGAAGAGTATTTTAGGATTGCGTGTCTTTGTATAAAAGAGGCGACTAAAGAACGCCCTACAATGACTCAGGTTGTGGATTTGTTGCAAGACCTCTTGTCAAGTGATAAGTAGTCTTTACACGATAGGTAGACTTTTTTTTTTTTTTCTTTTTTGTTTATAAAAATGAAGTTTGAGCAGTGTAATAATAAGTAGAAAAAATTAAAATAATTCTGAGAATCTCGTGATCGAAATTCTTATTACATAGTCAAATTGACTATTTTGGGAACACTTGACTAAAGACTATTCAAAGGTTTTTTCATTCAAGAGCTGACATCAAAACAAAAAGTAGTAAACATTTTTTGAGAAAGCTTGACCAAAGATTTATAATGAACAAAATCACGCGTTATGTTTCTCATATAAATAAATGACTCCAGGTGTCCAAAAAAAACAAATAATAATAAAATAAATAAATGACTCCAATTATTTAAAAGTGATCTTGCATTCCCATTGCATGTTCCTTAATTAGGATATGAGTTTTAGCCTTAGCCAATTTCCCTTGCATGTGCATGTTCCTTCTGGCCCGTCACCTTAGTCAGAGAAACTAAATTGGAAATGTTAAATCTTGTTGAAACTTGATAGTTTGCCCTGTCTCCATCTAAGCAAACAAGGGTATGCGAATACGTATTTTTGTGCTTACACTATTCCAGCTTGGACGATGGAATGACTAACTTTAGACTTGGAAAATTTACCTTTGTTTGGAAAAAGGAAGTCTAGCGGAAACAAATGGTATTGTCCAAATTGGTCAGTAGTCCATTCATTCTCATTCATTTTAGAAGGTCGTGGGCTCATGAGAAGCTTAAGGAGGAGTCTGGGATCCGGAGTTGGCTTCATCTGAGATAGATTCCTACATACTCTTCAAGAAGTCTTATCAAATAAGTTTTAATATAAGTCTTTTTCTCTCTTTTTTCCCCTGAAAAAGCATTCTTTATAAATCTAGCCAACGCCTATAATTTATAATTGGAATCTAGCCTTTACCTCCTCAGCTCCTCTCTCGCCACTATTTTATCTTTACTTTCTTTCCAAATTTCAATTTAAAGATCTTTGTCATATCAAATTAATATGATTTGACTAGGTCTAGCGGAAAAAAAACAAACTCCAGGACCTTCTGCTATATTCGATCTCCGGTTATTAGTATGTTTTCATCACTAATATAAGATCTTTTATTCTTTTTCTGTAAGCAGGTCTCTCGGTTATCACTTAAATTGGTAGAATGATCTTAAACGTCTGTTGCATTGTGCTTAACTTAGAGTTTGCAATAACTCATAAAGATCCCAATGCCCTTGATGAGTTTCGTTGAACGTAGCATAAATAAAAATCAAACCGTATATGTATTAGCTTTAACGAGTTCAAATGAATAAGAGTAAAAAGTTATCCGATCTTAGGAGAAAAAATTTCTTTGTGAAAATGTATTGACGTGTTATGTTTTATAACATCTCTAGTGTTTTATCTTTTCCCCCCCTCTTATTTTATCGTTAAAATGCAAATGTTTATAGTTAGTTTTAATCGTCTATGAAATATTTTTAGTTTCATGTATTTTCTTTTTAAAATGAAGAATTTAAATTGTGATTGAAAAAAAGAGATAACACATTGGACAAAATATATTCGTAAAGACTACTGGATCAACCAACTTGATCCGGTTCAAATTAAAGGTACAATAGTTGTTACTTTGAGAAAACCAGAATGATTAATCCGAACTCTTAAATCAATCGATGTCGATCCAGAAGAGATGCCGAAAACCTAAAAATCTTATATGGAAATGAGTGATGTAAGAGTATATAAATCACATTATACGAACACTCCCTATGAGAATAATTAACTGTACAAACATCATACAAGATACTGTTTGTAAATATTATTATCTCTTAACCACACATCGAAAAGTGAACTCATGCTAAAAAGAGTTGGAGTTGCATGCATGACCAAAGAACGTTGCCCTAAGGAAAAAAAAAAACAAGAAGTGGACAACAACTCTTGAAATATATTTCTGATATGTATACACACGTCACGACAGTTATGAGAGACTTTCCAATGAGATTGCCAAATTGCTCAAATGCCATTTTCATCAAGGAAAAGAAAACGAAAAACAAAAGACAGCAGCTTTGTGTAGGCCCAAAAGTTTGTGTGTCGAAATGAAATTGCTGGAGGGTGATTAGATGACCATTTAGTTTTGTTGCCCTCTTTTTTTTCCATTTCTCTTTAGTACCCAAAAACGCACCCATAGTTTGACCCACACGGCCACACCCACTTTCTCTAATTTTCTTCCTCAATTTTCTAATCAGATCATGCGTTTTTTTTTTAAAAAACCCACCCCTAAAACAATTATTATCTTTGAGTACAATAGTTATGTCTATACATAAATAGACACACAAGTTTGTATGCAGATATACAATCCCAACTCATTTTGATATTTGAATAAATAATTAACTAGATCTCCTGTTCTGAAATTTCGAATTTACAATTCGTCTATGTGTCTAATATACAACAATATCAGTACAAAAGTACATACTAAATTTCACATCCCATACCTTTGTTTACCTGGATAACTCTGATATTTGAACCAGACCAGTAAGTCTACAACCTATAGTTTAGATATGAATATTGACTAAAGACGCACTGAGTAAACATCAGTTTTTGCTTCCACCGTAGATAAAATTAAAAAATATGATAAAATGGCAATCGTTACGGTTTTGAAAACTAATGATTATAGAACAATTATGATACGAATCTATCAAAACATATAAAGAGTAGAAAATGATGTGGAGATAAACGCCCGACAATATGCATGGTTCAGCTCGAATTTGGTAGGTATATGTGAATCATATTGAAAGCTGAAAGTCATTTTAATTAGAATTACGGATGATTTTTTTACGTTAAGAAAAAAAGTCTGATAATCTGCCAGACTTTGTCAGAGGGAATTTGTGAAAGCATATAAATTCCCCAATAGCAGAGACGTAAAATATTCGTTTCGGTAACTAAATCATGATACGTCGACACGTGTCTCTGATACATTTTCGTGGAATCCACACATCCACATGACACGAAGTGCACCTTTTCATATGTATTTACACTTTCAGTTTATTTATTGTCTTATAACTTGAAACTTTTATACGCAGGGGCTGCAAATTTGTAACCACATAACTATAACATTATTAACTATGAAACTCACTATGTAAAGATATCATTTCCATTATTCATATTTAGAGTATAATCAAATCAGAATTTCTTTTTTTTTTTCTTTACATTAAAGAGTTTATTTATTTATTATTATATTTTACCTTATTTCATCGACATAAATAATAAAACTGAAGATATGAGCTTGCTTTATAAGATGATATATATCAAAATGCGTATCCTACTATGATGAGTTCATTATACACTACTTGGGCTCTTAATTATTTGTTAAAGTTGATATGTATCCATCAGCATGTATAAAAGATACCGATATAACACTAGTCATTTAGTCAAAACTCAATGTAAATCGAGATGTCTTACGGATCGAATCATTAAACCTTCTTGGATATGTGCATTGATTTTTTTTTTTTAGTTAGAAATAATGGAAAGAACCTCCATTAGAAACAATGTAAATCGAGATATCTTAGGGATCGAATCATTAAACCTTTTCTGATTAGTTTGAAATGAAAATATTCATAATAAAAATAATTCCTATCACTTCTCACCATAGATTAATGGGGCCTAGTATTATAAAACTGAATCTAATTAACAAGGTTAAACTTGAGATACGAATTCTGCATAAACAACCTTCCCCAACTAAGTAAAGTAGCCACTATTGTCTCAAAGTGACATTAATGCATATTGTATATAAGATAATGGATGCTCAACTATATTATAAAAATATAAGTGAAGGGTTTGAGACATAAACTGATAAAAGATGCAATATCAAGGTATATAATAACATATAGAAAAGAATCCTATGGCTTATTGAGATGTGGTAGCTTTTCTGTACGCATTAACTTTAGTAGTATGTGGTTCATATTTTGGATAAGCAATTCTATGTAGATTGATATCAACAGGTGCATGTGATATATACACTCGCATATACACATGCGCATTCACATATATATATATATACAAATTCTTCTGTAGTAAATAACTGATGTTATACCAAATTCTTACAAAACGTAGCCAAAATGATTATGGGGTATGTTATAGTTCCAAACATTCCTATAAGTAAAATTCAGAACGCTGACATATAAGATGAGACAAGCCATGTAATCATGTGATTTGATTGTTACTCTCACTTTCACACTGTCATCGTAATAGTTGCTCGATGTTAACAATATACACGTAATAACTTTGACAAAAAATACACGTAATATATTTTACACGTCTTGTTCTGATTATAACTAACTGTATGTTTAAAAGAGCTAGCCGGCTTCAAAGTTCAAACAGAGGAAAGGAAGATATGGAATCGTGACAACTACTCGAGGTTGTGGAGTTTTGGGACGAAGGGTATATTTATAACCACTTGAAGCGGTGGATTTATATAATTTATATGCAATATGCATTGTCCGAAACAGAACAAGTATTCAAGATTTTCTAATTCTAATTGACTAATTCACTTTAACCGTGTATTAAGTTTTTAATATTTATTTGGTCACGTAGAGCTAAAAATATCTGCCTTTAAAAATAAAAAAGAGACGAGATCGAAATCGCTAACCGACAAGACATCCAGCAAATATTTTGTCCACCTTAATTTTTTCAACAGAAGAACGCATTTTCAGATAAAATGGTATTTTTGAGATATGTAGGATTGAACCCAATTGATTGTTGATTGCTTCCACGTGGAATTCACTTTGTCCACTTGTGTTTCTTCATTCATTCAACCTCTTAAGATCGATCATTTGTGACCATGAGTGTAGGAATTAGGATAGAGGTGTCCCCCTACGTCACACTCCATATATGTACATAACCCATATTACAACGAATTTATCTTTTTTGTAGTGGTTTGTTTGGTCGACTTGTCAAATTCCTACTATACGTTCACCCACAAAATGTTATACTACAAAGTTACTCCAGTGAAATAAATAACAAAGTGAAGCAAGTAAAAATTGTAAAAAACGAAGTGAGTAGCTTTGGATATGACCCATACTCGATCGTCAAAATCAATCTTTATATAGGCGCTCTCAAGATATATCTCTGGACTCCGTTCGTTTTTATTGGTAAACATTCTGTAAATTAACCATTAAATATTAATTACATTACTCTTTTTAAGTTAGCTTTTACTTGATGTGTCATATTGTATTGTATATAAATTAAAACCAAATATAACCCTAAATTGTTTTGGGTTTTGGCCGTAAATTTTCGGTAAAATTATTCTATAAAACTTCTAACGATACTAACGATTGATTGTTGCCAGTTGGTTAAAATCCGTACATGATAACATGAATCATGAGTTAGACCAATATCATGAATAATGAGATTTACTAGATATAGTTACATTTTGATCTCATATGTATTACGTCGAAGTAGAAAATAACATGTTTCCAATGGTGTCCATGATTGTCTAGATGTTTTTTTTTTGCCTTCGCATGGCCTACCAACAATAGGATCATCTTGAATATTATCGTTTATGCCGCTCTAACTCCAGTTTTATAAACAAAATATAACACGATAAAGTATCTAGAAACTTAATGTCATGGTATCTACCGTATAAAACTAAACAACTTATTTGTTCCACATCAACCACACTATAAATCTCATCTTTTAGTAGCCACAAGTTTCATTTACCTAATATGATAATTGGTTCCATGAAGTCATATAAACCGAATATTTATATGTAGAATGTTTTATCCACTTACTTTAGAGATAATGAATTCATGACAGCCAAATGTTACGCCGAATCAAACCGGAATAATTAACGCCAACGTCATTAAAAATAATAACGAAAAATATAAAGAAAACCAAAGGAAGAGAGCAGAGAATACTGAACACATCCGAATATTATGGTATAAATACAAAGAACCTCTTACCACTTGGTTCTCAGGAAAAGCACATTCTCCAAGTGTTCTCTCCTCTCTATTCCCTAATTCATTTCTCTTATATACAAACACTAATTTTTGACACTTTTTTATCCTCGAGGATCATAAAATAACCCTAAAATTTTGTTTCATTTTCTTGTCTTGAAACCTAAAGAAAACAAAAGAAAAAACTAATTGAGATGGGATTAAGGATGCCAGAATCAGCTAAACCTTTCTTTGCAATGGTTTGTCTTCAGTTTGGATACGCGGGTATGAATCTGGTCACTAAAGCCGTCCTTGACCGCGGTATGAGCCATTACGTACTTGTTGCATACCGCAACGCTTTTGCCACAGCCGCGATCGCACCTTTCGCAATTCTCTCCGAAAGGTAAAAATAAAAAAGAAGAAGGCCATATTTAAGATATCAATTCTGATCAGAGGCAAACAGTTAGTTTTTCTTTTGCGCGTTTTGTAATATTTATGCGTTGGGGAATTTTGTAGGAAAGTGAGGTCAAAAGTGACGTTCCCAATATTCATGCACATATTTTTTCTTGCTCTTCTCGGGTTAGTCTTCTTAAACCATCTCCAAAATTTTTTTTGTCTTACCGAACCTATGAAAACTGTTACATGTATAAGGCTAACAAATATGATTATATGCAAACAGGCCTGTGATTGATCAGAACCTATATTACATCGGTCTGAAACTCACATCTCCGACGTTTTCCTCGGCCGTCAGCAACATCGTTCCCGCAATTACCTTTATCCTCGCCACGCTTTTCAGGTACACACATATACAAACAAATACATAAAAGCAGTATTTTATTTATATTGTCATGCGTGGATATGCACCAATTCATATGTAGATACAATTAATACGTGATGAGACCACGAATTATGAAATATTGATGTGTTTTTTGTTAACATTTGAATATTAAAAAAGGATGGAGAAAGTGGAGATGAGGAAAGTAAGATGCCAAGTAAAAGTGGTGGGGACTTTAGTGACAGTGGTTGGATCCATATTGATGATATTATACAAAGGTCCTTTCATCAATTTCTTCCAATCTCACCTCACCACCGCCTCTTCGCCGCTGACCAGTGATTATCTTAAAGCCACCGTCTTCCTCCTCCTCGCCTCCCTCTCATGGGCTTCTTTCTTCGTTCTTCAGGTATTTTCTATTGATGAAATAGTTGGTGTTATAGTTCCGTGGGATTTTGGTTTAATTACACTCTTGGATTGTGTGGATAGCTATATATTTCGAAAAAACCCTTAGATTGGTCAATAAGCTAGATTGTTAGCTTGATTATATATTAAATATAAATTTATTTGCATATTATTTTTGAAATCTTAAATATAGTATGTTACATAAATTATTTTCGATTTATCACAGTAACTAAGCCAAATTAATTAATTACGATATAAACACGAAATATAACGAAGACAAAAAACAAACGTTCTCGTGGTTGGATGTAATAGGATGTATAAAGATAAATATATGGATTAAACTAATTAGGAGGTTAATGGTTTTTTTATCATATTTTTGTTAGGCATCGGCTTTGAAGAAATACGCAGCCCATCTCTCGTTATCGACCATGGTGTGTTTCATGGGAACGTTGCAATCCTTAGCCCTGACCTTCGTAATGGAACACAATCCTTCTGCTTTGAACATCGGTTTTGACATGAACCTCCTCGCTTCTGCCTACGCGGTCCGTTCTATTTCATTAAATTAACTTTTATACATTAATACAAAGATCAGTTCACAAATTACAGATCAAATTGACTCTTACATATTGTGATTGCTACGATTACAGGGAATAATGTCGTCGGGGATAGCTTACTACGTTCAAGGACTTATGATGCAGCGAAAGGGACCTGTCTTTGTCACTGCTTTTAACCCTCTTGTGGTCGTCATTGTCTCTATAATAAGCTTCTTCGTTCTCGGCCAAGGAATCTATCTTGGAGGGTACGTTAAGAACAACCAGTTCATTATGATATATAACTGGTTTAGTCTTGGCTCAGTCGTGTTAATTAATTTAAACCGATATTTATATTTTAAAATTTCAGGGTTATTGGACTGGTTCTTTTGACGGTGGGAGTCTACGCCGTGTTATGGGGCAAGCATGTAGACGATGATAGCGAAGAAGTACGCTGTGAAGATAACAATTTAGAAGCCGTTAAGTGTTGTAGTGGCAATAAAGGTCTCTCGATCATGCCAAAAATTGACGAAGCTGATGAGGATGTTGAAATCGGGAAAATTAAGGTGGCGGAGAAAGAACCATCGCTGGTGGTTGTGGTTTTTTGCAATGAAAATG
>KE154204.1:971426-1037255 GCA_000411075.1 Sisymbrium irio | reverse complement strand
TTTTTTTTTTTTTTTGAGGCAAAATTGGGGAGAAGAGTAACTTCTTTTTGATACTTGTAAGTTTGAATTCCCTCCCCTGCTTCAAAAGTTTTATTTATAGTTTTGACCTCTTAGAGTAACTAAGGCTTCGATGTACCCATCCATTTTGATCGTTAATTAGTTATAAGCCTATGTAAATCACTGCATTTGGTATTCATACGCAATTGCCATATACCATTATATTGTGGATTTAGTGAAGATACATTACAAAAATTGTATTTCTTTATGTTTCTATGTTTCATACAAAGTGTTGGGTTAGAAGCTTGTTTCAACAAAAAAGAAATTGTGGTTTACAAGCATTCATATATAAACTAATAAATGTATTAAACATATTCCCTCCAATTTTTAAATGATATTAAGATTTCCACTCATTTTTAAAAATTTGAAGAAATATCTATAAAAACCTCATTCTTATTTATTGTTATTAAATTTTTATTTTAAGAAAATAAATATCATAAAGGTAAATAAAAAATAGTAATAACTAGACAGAAATTGATAACATATAAATTTGTGAGAAAAACAAACAAAACATATACTATTAAGAAATAATGAGTATTTGGTTTTAATAATGTTTTAAGAGAATTAGGATCAATAACCATAAAGCAACCAATAATAATCAGACGACAAAAAAAATTATCAATATAGTTTACATATATACTGTCAATTTTCCCTTTCTTACTTATGTTTATTGCTAAATATCTCTTTCGGCATTGTAATTGCTTTCAATCTTTAGGAGAAAGAGCAATTATTCAAATTCACAACTTTGTTGGGATAAAGCATAATTTTGGAAAATGATATGTGATGTTAAAGTAATAAAAATCATTTCAAATAGAAATCAATCATATTAAATATGGTTAAAAATAAAAATATAATTTTGGATTGTAAATCTGTTCTTAGGATTATTTTAAAAGGTTAATGTTTAGTTTTCTCTATTTAAAATTTAAGATTTTGGATCCAAAATTTAGTTTTTTTTTTATAATATGTAATAAATAGAACAACAAAACATTTTCCTAAATCTATGTAGAAAACATAAACTACAACATGTTCTACATATAATGAACTTTGCTACATGCTTATTTCAGTGTTTGAAAGGAATGTTGGGCTTTGATTTCATATTGATGGTTTAGTCACCTCATTTTTTTTTTTTTTACATGATATAATGTTAATTTGGTTTGTTTTTTGGTTATATGAAAAATTCTACCTATATGTCATTATTGCAAGATTATCTTTTAACCAAGGTTATATTACATATTATCATGAATTGGTGATAGTGAATGAAGAAGCTATTGCATTTGTTCAAGAAAATATTTAATAAGGCAAATGAAAGTATTTTGAAATCAGTATATGAAGTTAGTATAGCATGAGATATGGATGACTAAGAAACTAAAATCATCTTAAAGAAGTTTTATAGGTGTAGAAGCTCTACTTGCAAAATTTAACTTGTACAAGGTATGCACAAACCAAACTAATTATTAAGTGTAACTATATGAAAAAATTTTCATAAATATATCAAAGTGTTTTTTACTGTTTTCCATACAAAAAAATGTGTAACGTAAATAAAGTGTAAGTTATCTAAAATCTAACCATTCCTCTAAACAACCAAAGTAAACATTTAACCAAACATATATCAATATATGATTTTAGGTACAGAAAATCAAAATCTCTAGCACTTTATATCAAAATCAAAATCTTTTGGGATCTTAGCATTTCAAAAATCTATCTATAGAAACGAGAATAACCTTATTACATTAATCTTTTAAAACTATTATCAATATACTCTATATACATTTTACTTTTTTTTATTAAACACTCTTGATTACATATGTAAAAACAAATTCAGTGGCCTCTATTTTTTCAATTTTTTTAATTATTCATATGTATTACATAAAAATACAATTTTCATAAATTAGATAGAATTATGAATAAATTTATGTATTTTAGTATTTTGATTAACATTTTATTGTTTATTAAAGTATATATATACATAGTGATGGACAAAAAGTTTTTTCAAACTAATGAATTTTACATCAAACCATGAAAAGACATAGAAAGAAATAGTTACAAGAGAATGAAGGAAATTGGCTCGTTTGAGAAATTTATTCTTTATACTATTGTTATATATGAATTTAGTTAGCTCAAAGCCTAGTAGCTTTCTTCTTATTGGGTCAAAAGTCCGGAGCCCAGTAGCTATTGAATAAAGTTAAAATTTTGAAATATGAAATGTCAACCTATAACCTCTTTTGATCTGCACCAACTTTTGATTGAGGATTTGGTGATTTGATTATTTTTAACAAGTAAATGGTGAATTTAACAGATAACCAAAAGAGAAAACAAAAGTTAGGGAGATAAGAAGTATGAGGGAGTGAAAATAGGGATAATCGGTTAGATTTTTAATTTTGAGTTCTTTTGGTTATTGGATATAATTCTGTAAGTAAGTATTCATTCTCCAAATCTAGCACTATTAGATTCAAATTGGGATCCAACAATACTAAAGCAGACAATTCAGTTAATAAGAGTAATCTAACAAGGATATATTAGTAAAATACAGTGCTGATCAAGTTCAAAAACAAAAATACATTGCTGATAAGAAAGAAAAAAACTGCATGCATGTAACATGTTCTATATGTTATTTGTTGAATCCATTAAGTTGGGAGAAGTTTAGTCAGGCAATTAAATTTAACTCAAAAGAAAAGTAGGGTCTAATTTGTGTTTCAAACATTATATTAAATAACACTATACCGTCTTACGGGGGCTAATATTGAATCATTGAACTCACCTATATTGAACTCACCTATAACACTATACCGTCTTACAGGGGCTAATATTGAATCATTGAACTCACCTATAACGAATATAATAACAAAAAATTCACAAGACTCGTAAAGAAAAAATCGACAAAAATAAATAAATTTTACGTCCCACCAAACCCACCCACCTACTCGAATGGTCCCACTAAACATACAACAGCGACCCTCCCCACACCACTTTTTTCGTTTTTTTTTTTTTTGATTTTGAAACAAAAGCAATATAATTTGCTCCTAACAACTGATTGATTCTTTGTTACATTATTATCTCATACAGACATTTGGCGTGAAAAGTCGCTAATTATTTTTTTGTTTTGTTGCTGGTGAAAATTTTAGTGGCCAAAAAGAAACAAAGGTTTGTAATGAGTGAGAGTCCAAACCATCTAACGCACGCAGCTATGTGCACCAACCCTTTCTACTTCATGTGATGGCCAATTAAAGCGACGTGTACCTCACACCAACCCCAAAACTAAACCTTCCTACGCTTCCCCACTCGCTATCAAAACGCTTGTAACCACGGACTTATCTGATGGGGGAGAGATGAATAAAACATTTTACTACCGGTGGACCACTAAAACAAAACAAACGAATGTTTAAAATTTTTGGAATAGAACACATGATTTAGGAATTTTAAGAATTTTAATGATGGCAGTAAGCGAAACAAGACTGTTTTCGTGTGGATTAGACTTTTCTATAGTTTTCTATTTTCGAAGAAAATAGATAGATACTAGAACGAAGCTGATTATTATTCTATTTTCGTAAGAGTAGTTCCTTAATTTTTGATGTTCACGTGCATTTCCTTATTAACACCCAGCTATAACATGCATGTGTTTGAACACTGATGCAGTAATGTTTAACATTCAACTAAAACCATTTTGTTGACAATGAAACCAGCATATAACATTTTGCATCGTATGCATTAAAAATGGGATTTTCTAACAAATAAGCAAAAAAGGGGAAATTAGAAAGTTAGAAAGATGTTAGACAGAGATAGGAAGAAGAAAGAAGAGAGAGAGGGAGGATTTTGCTTAGATAATCCGTGATGTAACAAACTAATGAATGTGTTTTTTTCTGATAACTCTCCACAACAGTAAAACCAACCAGTCAAAACCTCAAATCTAAATATTGATGAACAGGTAAAATATGCACCCATGCTTTTTCTTTTAATCTTTCTCTGCCAACTTTTCCCTAACATCATCGACAATCGACATTATCCAATTCTTTGTATGTGCCGACTATGTGCGGTGAACTTTGTGATTTAATTCCATATTTTCCTGTGTTACATACTTTACTAAAAACAATAGATATTTCCCAATTTATTATTTTAAAACAAACAAAACAAATCGGTTCACCAACCCCCTCCCTAATATAAATCAAAGTCTCCACCACATCTATCTAGAATTCTAGAAGTGAATTCTATTTACACTTTTTTTTACTAATTGTCAATATCATCACTAGCCTGAGAAGAAAAAAAAAACACATGTCGTGGTATCTTATAGCGGCGGCGATTGTTGCCGCTGTCGTCTCATACAAGGTGATCCAACGGCTGAGATTTAAACTCCCACCAGGCCCACGTCCTAAACCTATCGTCGGTAACCTCTACGACATAAAACCAGTCCGGTTCAGATGCTACCATGAGTGGGCTCAAACCTACGGACCAATCATATCGGTCTGGATCGGTTCGATTCTAAACGTTGTGGTATCAAGCGCCGAGCTAGCAAAAGAAGTTCTCAAAGACCACGACCAGAAACTCGCAGACCGGCACAGAAACAGATCGACGGAAGCATTCAGTCGCAACGGTCAGGATCTTATATGGGCTGATTATGGACCCCACTACGTGAAGGTGAGAAAAGTTTGCACGCTTGAGCTCTTCACACCTAAACGACTTGAGTCACTTAGACCTATCCGTGAAGATGAGGTTACTGCCATGGTCGAGTCCGTCTTCAGAGACTGTAACCTTCCTGGTACGTCATCGTTTTTTAGATCAACTTTTTCAAACCTAGTAGTTTAAATGAAGTCTTCAAAGGAGGTAAAGAATAAAATAAGAGTTGTAGATACGATTTGTGTGGAAATGCTCCGACTAAGGAAAACTTCCATTTATACAAAAACGGTAAGAAATGTTTTTTTTACTCAATATCGTAATTTTTGCTCTTTGGAGAGAAGGAGATTGACGCCAGATTTGTCTTTTTATAGTTTACAAAACAACGTAAGCCACGCGTTGCGTTTACTCTTTACTCTTTAGCGTCGGGAAGGATCAAACTGAATTATGTTTTTATGCTATCTTTATTGTTACCAAAGTCAAATTTATTTATGCTGAGCTTTATTTATGAATCTTATTTATATTAATAAATGATCTTAATTATGGTATTATTAATTAGTTGTATAATTGATTAATCAATAATGATTATTCTTCATACTGAATTTATTATATATCCTCAGAAAACAGAACCAAAGGATTACAACTGAGGAAGTACTTAGGAGCTGTTGCGTTCAACAACATAACGCGGCTAGCGTTCGGGAAGCGTTTTGTGAACGCTGAAGGTGTGATGGACGAGCAAGGGCTTGAGTTCAAGGCCATTGTATCCAATGGTCTGAAGCTAGGTGCTTCACTGTCTATAGCTGAACATATCCCCTGGCTACGGTGGATGTTTCCAGCTGATGAGAAGTCTTTTGCTGAGCACGGTGCTCGTCGCGACCGTCTCACGCGAGCTATCATGGAGGAGCACACTTTGGCCCGGCAGAAGTCTAGTGGAGTGAAGCAGCATTTCGTTGATGCGTTGCTTACGTTGAAGGATCAGTATGATCTTAGCGAAGACACCATCATTGGTCTTCTATGGGTGCGTTTTAGTGCTTTTAAACAACTCAACTGATTGAATACTTTTGGCTTAAATGGTTGCTAAGCAATGCACATCAGTCTCTTCGCTGATTTGGTCGTTTTTTGGTCTTGAATCATTTTTTTGGAGTGGTTCGGACAAGTTAAACGCAGATTGTTGACTGCACAAGAAACAGAACAACCATTTAGACCCTTTGATTTGTGTAGATTACGTGTTTCTCACGTTCGGGAAAATGGTGTGTGTATGTGCAGGATATGATCACGGCAGGGATGGACACGACAGCGATAACAGCAGAATGGGCGATGGCGGAAATGATCAAGAATCCAAGGGTGCAACAAAAGGTGCAAGAAGAATTCGACAGAGTCGTTGGACTTGACCGGGTCTTAACCGAACCAGATTTCGCACGCTTACCGTACTTGCAATGCGTGGTTAAAGAATCATTCAGGCTGCACCCTCCGACGCCTCTTATGCTTCCTCACCGGTCCAACGCAGACGTCAAGATCGGAGGCTACGACATTCCCAAAGGATCAAACGTTCACGTGAACGTCTGGGCTGTGGCTAGAGATCCCACCGTGTGGACGAACCCATTAGAGTTTAGACCAGAGAGATTCTTGGAAGAAGATGTTGACATGAAAGGTCATGATTTTAGGTTGCTTCCGTTTGGAGCAGGAAGAAGGGTTTGTCCAGGTGCACAACTTGGTATCAATCTGGTGACTTCGATGATGAGTCATTTGCTTCACCATTTCGTTTGGACACCGCCTCAAGGGACTAATCCGGATGAGATTGACATGTCTGAAAACCCTGGACTCGTTACTTACATGCGTATTCCTGTTCAAGCCGTCGCCACGCCTCGGTTGCCTTCTGATCTGTATAAACGAGTGCCTTTCGATATGTAAACGTCTCTCGCATCTACCTTTTTCTGCTGCAACGGATGCTGATGGTCTTGCTTTCTTTTTGAATACATGTTTCTTTTGCGGTTTATCATCGAAAACTTCTGATGACATTACTTCTGTTTGTATCAAGGATAAGCAAAGAAACCATCTTCTTTGTCATTGAGATTGAGTTTAACCATCTTTATATAAACATAAATCAAATTGGAGGAAAACAGAACAAGTTTCTTGATTACATCAACTTCATGTTTAGTCTATTAACAATACATTACACTCACACCACCAAGTCTTATTTATTCTCATAGGGGACTTAACAGAAATATTTAGATTACCCTTTGAACAAGTGAGTTTCAAGTGGAGGACTCCTTAAACTCCTGCAACTGCTTGAAGTTCATCCATGGCTTCACCCAAACTTTGGCTTCGAAATTCTTCGTCTGACCACCTTCGTTTGCTTCTAGGGTTAAGTGGTACATGGTTCCTGCAACTACCTGTTCCCTTGCTTTTAAAATCTTCTTGAACTCAAGAAGCTTATTCTGCACTCACCCGAAAAGAACAAACAAAACTACCAATCAGGTCAAGAATCTTTATCAGAAAGTTCCATGGGATGAATCAGAAAACAGAGGAATCAAAAACCTCTCTGCTGTTATGCTCTTGAATAGCAAATCGAGCGAGGCTCTCGATCTCTCCACTATTCTGGTTTCCTCTGATATCATGAACGCCTCCTAACATCATCGTTTTCCCCGCGCTTTTCTCTTCTGATATGCAAACCCCTAATCGAATTGTTCCACAGAGAAGAAGGGTAACGATCCAGAACGTAACAGCTTTTGATTCCATCTTTAACAGAGACTTATGCTTCTTACCATTTTCAGATTTCGCCAAGTTGTACCCTCGTCGGTGTCTTTACGTGAAACGAAAGAAAGTGACAAGTCACGGAACGAATAACACGTGTCCTCACCTGAGCGGCTGAGGGTTTCCTTCTTTACGAAAAAGTCAAAAAGAGATAAAAACGGCAAGAAGTGTGCATGAAAACGGCATGTATTCTTACAGTTTGTTGTCGTCATCACTATCACTTGAATCGATCATTTCGATTGGCTCCCATCACCGTGCTTCGTTCTTCCTGCTGCAATGGAAATTGTGGAGCCAAACACTTGCATTAGAGGGTGTTGCACCAGCGAATCCATTCCTCTTCATCTCTCTCCTTCTTCGTTCACTCTTCTCTCTCCGATCGCTAAAGGTACTGCTTCTTCTCTCTCCGTCTGCGTTCGGTTCTGAATTCGATTTGTGTGGGCATTATCAGGATCAGAGAGTGTGGTTTACGACGCGATTCTCGACGGACGAAGAGTTGCCGCGAAGAAGCCTATCTTGTCTACTTCCGATGACTTGGACAAGTTCCACAGGCATTTGCAGCTCTTATGGTCTCTCTCTCTCTCTCTCGTTCCATTTCAAAAAAAGTTTATTACTTTTGAACACATTTTCACAAAAGTTTTGATTTTTATTGGATTTGGTGAAGCAAGCTCGATCATCCGGGTGTGGCGAAGCTACTGGCAGCACACGCGAAGCCTCCAAATTACATGTTTTTCTTTGAGTTGTACGAGTCTGGGACATTGGCTGAGAAGTTACACGTCCAGGAGTGGTCTCCTACTGTTGATCAAGTGCTAACCATCACGCTTCAGTTGGGTATGACCTATCTCTCTATACCTGTCTCAAAGAACGTTTTTTTTAACGCCACAGCGATTTCTTGTTATGAAATCTCTATGAGTCTAAGTCTGTATGATTCATTTTTCAGCAAAGGCATTGCAATATCTCCACAACAGTGGAATCGTTCATAGGGATGTGAAACCAGCAAATGTTCTTGTAATGCTCTTCTTCCATCATCTAGAATTCTTCTTATACAAAAAGCTACTTCTTCTGTTTCTTTTAGAGAAAATTATTTACGTGAAGCTTGAGTGAGCTTTTAATTATTGATGCAGCTTGACGACAAGCTTTCCCCATATCTAGCTGACTTTGGTTTAGCAGAATACAAAAAGGATTTGCGTGAAGTTAATCTACACAACTGGAGATCGTCTGGAAAGCCAACCGGCGGTTTCCACAAAAAGAATATGGTTGGAACACTTATCTACATGGCCCCTGAAATACTAAGGAAAGAAATGTATACTGAGAAATCAGATGTCTATAGCTTTGGGATTTTGATCAAGTAAGAATTGCCTTTTCAGTATAAATTGAAAAGTTTCTTCCTCTGTATTTTCTTGCATTAATTTTTTTCTTCAGATTCTAGTTTTTTTTTGGGGTTTTTTAAGCATTCTTCCTAAAAGATCTTTGCTTCTAAAGTATTTTTCTTTTTCTTAAATTGCAGTGAGCTTTTAACTGGAGTCGTTCCATATACTGATCTTCGAGCAGAAGCTCAGGTTCAAATCTCTTTCCTCATTTCACATTCTGAGATGACCATGTCCCTGAGAAGCCTATATATTTGATATAATAGCTTATATTTGTATATTGCTAATGTGGAATACAAATATATATAAACGCATTCCTGTTCTTTCATTCGTGACACATATTTTTTTCTGTATGGCAGGCTCACACTGTTTTAGAGATGAATTACACAGAGCAGCAACTTACAGCTGCCATTGTGTCTTCTGGTCTGCGACCTGCCCTTGCTGAAATGGGATCGCAAGTTCCAAAGAGTTTGCTGTCTCTGATACAAAAGTGTTGGGGAGCTGATCCCTCTAAACGCCCTTCTTTGGACGATGTGGTTTTGGAACTAGAATCACTTTGGGAACTAGAGAGAGAAAAACAGCAAGGTCATACCCTTGAGACAACTTCTATTTCCAGGAGTGAGAAAGATGGGGATTCCCTTAAATATACAGGAGACTGCAGGGACAACATTGATTGGTCCAGTCAAGGGGAGAGTTTATTTAAGAAATCGTCTCTGTCCACTCTTCCTAGTCTGAAATTGTGGTCTAGTTCAATAGATGACTCTTCAAGATATGTCCCTATAGTTTCTTGTGGGTCTTATGCAACATGTGGAAGAAGAGAAACCATGGAAGATACACACTTCCTCATGCCCCATTTTTGTAATGAGGAAAACATCCACTTATTTGCCATCTTCGATGGTCATCGAGGTATACCAACTGCCATTTTAAGCCCAGGAAGCATCAGATTCCAAGTTTTTACATGTGGCCTTAGTCGTTTAGCCAAATAAGGTGCATAATAGCACCCTAAATGACATGCAGGTCCTGCAGCTGCTGAATTTTCTGCTCAAGTTTTGCCAGGATTAATTCAAAGCGTAACTTCCACAAGGTCAATGCTCAGCTCAAACTTGTCCTACTTACTCTTCAGCTTGGTTTACTAGAAATTTCATTCCTATGGTCTCATTTCAGCGCTGGAGATGCACTGTCACAAGCATTCGTTAGGATGGATTTAGCTTTCAGGAATGAACTTGATTCCCATCGTCAATCAAAAAGGGTGAGCCAGAAAGACTGGCATCCTGGTTGTACTGCTATAGCCTCTCTCCTAGTGGAAAATAAGCTTTTCGTTGCGAATGTAGGTGACTCCAGGGCAATTTTATGCCATGCCGGCCACTCTTCAGCCTTAAGTAAGGTGAGATGGGACTATCATTACTAAAGTAGGTATTATAATGATTCCCTGCTTGAAATTTCCCGGTAATGAAGCTCTGCATTTAAAATAGGCACATCTCGCAACATGTATTGAGGAAAGAAATCGTGTGATTGGAGAAGGTGGGCGTATTGAATGGCTGGTTGACACATGGAGAGTTGCTCCTGCTGGTCTTCAGGTTCGCCCGTTATATATTTGACAGACTTGCACATAATAGTAGGCATTAAAGGAACATGAAGCTGGCCGTCGTTGACAATTCAGTTTATCCTTTCCTGTAAAAGGTTACCCGGTCGATAGGAGATGATGACCTGAAACCAGCTGTAACCGCAGAACCGGAGGTCAGTGAGACCATTTTATCAGCTGAAGATGAGTTCCTGGTAAGTTTTATCTTATGAGACTTTGGTTGTTTACTCATCAATTGAGAGAAATAATAGGTCAACTTGGTTAGGTAATGGCGAGCGACGGGCTCTGGGATGTTATGAAAGATGAGGAAGTTATTGGTATAATCAGGGATACTGTAAAAGAACCTTCAATGTGTTCCAAGAGATTAGCAACGGAGGCTGCAGAACGTGGTAGTGGTGATAATATCACAGTCATTGTTGTCTTCCTGCGGCCAGTGTCTACAGCTGAAAGGATCTACTAGTTACCCAGTTCTGACACAGAATTATTCAAGATGCAACTTTTATACATATAAATCATTTACTCTGCGTTTTCCCGAAAACGTTGACATTTAGTATCGAAGCATGGTTATCTTCTTACAGGTTTTTTATAGACCTCTTAGAGCTTATGTACGCAGAGAAGGTAGCAGCAGTTGCAAAAAACGTTCAACAATACTAAGAGTGTAAGTAATAGAGGGATATAAAGAGGGAGAGCTGTGTTACGAGGGAGGAGTTAGTTGTTGGTATCTTGTGAACAAGTGAGTCTGGCACTTGAGAACAACCAGTACAAAGTGTAATCGTTCTTGAGAGGAATATAAGAACAGATAAAGTACTGGGAAACTTAGCTTCAGTGCATATATTCCTGATTACATCAATTACATTACAATAGATTTTGTTTTTGCTTTATTGAAAGTTATGGTACTTAATGTTTTACAATAACGTGATACAAAAGGGGATGAGAAAGAAGAAAAATAAGAAGTATATTGGAGTGGACGGCTTAGTCTGCTCGTCTCATAATCCATATGCTTTCTAAGGTATTAATAGTTAGCCTACAGCCTGCACTATGGTCATCTTTGCAGTAATGCACACTTGTACCTCTATATAAACACCTGAAAGTTCAACCTTCTGAGATTTCATTCATCTCTTTGGTTTTTGTTTTCCTGTCTTTTTTATTTTTTTTATTGTTTTCCTAATCTTGGCGCTGACCCTTTGCTCAGTGCATCTTGCAAAAGTGTCTGGAAGCTCTGCAGGAACATATCCCATTCAACTGTTGTCATGTCCCCGAAAGAAACACCTTCTGATTCAGCATGGTTCACAAACATCGGTGGGCTCCTGCTTCTCATGGTGCCTCCTCTCTTCTTTTCTTTTGCATTCATAGTAGTCTTCTCATGATAAGTAACCCGCTGGTTTTGTGAGGACAACATCGAAACAGGTATGGGGTTTGCACGTGGCCCTTTTGGAGCCAAAGGTGGTTTAGATACAATAAAGACCTCTGAAATCTCCACTTCACATGGAATATCTCCACCGTCAAACTTGAACATTCCACACTCAAGCTCCTCGTTCACTTCATTTCCTTTGTGACTAGACTCACCACCTTCGCAAGCTTTGCCAGCTACAATTGCTTTCGCTTTGGTGCAGAGGGTCTCCAACAGACTGAAACTATCCTCACCTCTAGAGAAATCCCGAGTCATCTTCTCGCCTATCTCCGCGAGACAGAGCCCTGCAGCTGCTGCTTGTTTCATGAAAACCGTGCAGACGATGAGGACTCTTATGGCAGATTCCGGCAAAGAGTGTAGTTCATTTCTCAGAAGTTCTGCGTCTTTGAAAGGGTCCAGATTGGATATATACTGAAGCTCAGTGTCGGTAAATGGAACCAAAGCTTGAGGCCAGTTTAGCCATTCAAAGTAAGGATCATCTAAGCATTCAGGGAGGCAGAGACCATGATCTATAGGCACAAGCTCAGCGGTCCCAACTCGATTATAACCCTTGTCTTGGTCACACCTCTTCACCAGCATATTCCCTGCGTGCCTGTCAAGGTTCAAGACTCTCACATCAAGTATTCCAATCCTATGAACCGAGGAAACCGTGAAGCTTCCTGGACCTAATTCTCCCGCATCAAAATCATGACACACGAATCGCTGCAAGGAAGCAACCTTATAAGGCATGGAAGAGAAGGAGTAGGCGTCACTGACGTGAAACGGGACATGCGAGATACTAACCAAAGCTGTTGGGGGAACACCAGAGAAGCCTTGGTAATCAAGAAGGTAAGCAGCTAACTCTCGGATACCGGTTTCACCAACAGGAATAGAAGGTTTCATTCCCGGTTGCCCGAGCATCAAACTTCCAGACTTTTTAGGATTGTTAAAGGCTAAAGGCTCCTCATCAACCGGTTTGGCCACAGCAATGTTATGACCCTTTCCGCTTTGCAGGAGATAAGCCCCTCCCAATCCACTTGGTAAAAGCAGAGGCTGAGCTCCAGATACAATAGCCATGGTCACCTCAGCCACAAGAGCACGAACGGTGGGTACTTTCTGTCCACCAAGAATCTCAATCCGTGGAGCACCCGTTGCTCTCTTATCTTCCTCCATATTAGCAGACGCAGCTATGGAGAAGCAAGGAGAGGAGACGCTTCGATGGATGTTGTCATCTTCAGCCTTTAGTTTAAAGGACTGCACCAGGTTAGAATCAAGGAAGTTAAAGTCAAGGTTGGTCAAGGATTGGAGTCTGCATCTTTGTGAGGATCGGTTGAAGTAAGGGAACTGGTCACTGAATGGATCAATAGCCACGGCCATATCCGAAATCAATGTGGTCTTGCAGGTGATGATTATGGTCGTAGCCAAGCAATTCATGCCAAATATTTGGCACTCCCTACGTTATATATTTACACAACTAAACGAACTTGTTTTTAAAACCTACAAAATCGATGGTTTTATCTCGGATCTATATACAGTCACAAGATGGTGTGTCATTTGCTTCGCTTGAATCCATTGTGCCCTTTAAAGTATTCGCTCCTCCAACCATGAATCGCCGTAATTTTCTGCAAGAAAAATAGAAGAAGAAGATAAACACAAGGAAGCCCTAAGAATCAACAAGAAAAGTAGGTTGCTTGTGGAAGAAGCTATCGTAGAAAATGAGGAGGGAACAAACAACAAACCCTGAATACGGGATGAAGGCATTCAGGGAGAGACGGAGAAAGATTGAAAAACAGGGGGGAGCGTCAGAGAAACCGACACTGTCACCGGAAAAAAAATCTTTCTTTATTTTTTTTTCCTGAGACTCCCCTCTTTCGAACGATACTTCTTTCTCCTTTTCTTTTCTTTTTCCTTTTTTTTGATTTTTCTCTTTCTTCAACCCTTTGCATCTAAATTTCTTTGCTTGTGCTATTAATGTCTTTCTTCTTCATTTACGTTTCAGGATTTCCCGCGTTTTCCTGAGGGAAAAAGGAAATACAAGAGAGTTCTGCTAAAAATAAACACTTTCTGAAATAGGTTAAAAGCTACGCTATTTATCTTATTAAGTTACGGCTTCAAAAACCGATCCAAAACCAAGGATTTTATTTTGGACAGTAACAAGGAAATGAAGATATACAGAGTTGTATGCCATCAAGTTGCAATAGCTAAAATGCTATGCTCTTGTTTAAGTTATGGCCTTTAACCCGAGAACACAATATTTTATTTGGAAAGTTAACAACAAATACAGAGGTTTTATGCCTTATGGATGGACAAAGAAATTGAGAGCTTATACTTTTATGAGTGAAAATAATAACGAATAAGCAACATTTGTGAAAGAAAGCTTGATTAGGTAGCCAGAGATATCAGAGGACTTATTTTTCATGGGGCTATAACTCCTTGTTTCTTGTTATTTTCCTCACCAGAAGCAGGAGTAGATCTTCCGCTGCTGGAAACGAGGTTCTTGATGGTTAATTTCAAGTCTGTGTCCTTCATAAGCGAGTCCAACGTCACGTGTACGCCTGTGTGCACAAAAAACAGATGGCATCTCAATTAAGTTAAACACTGTAATCGTTCTGAGCGTTTCTGTGATAGTACTTACGGTATCTCCAGTAATGTTTGGGGTTTGTCGGGTCATTGATCGTCTCTTCTTTTGCAGGACGAGCAGTGTACTCTTCTTTCAGAGCCAACATATCCTAATTGTTCCAGAGCAAAAACAAACAACCACGTATTCTTCTTGAGCCTGATAAAAATTTAATATACGGATGCATCGTGGTGATGAATGAATACCTGAAGTGGGAAGATAGCCCACATTGATGGAGCTTCAACATGTTGCCTCAAAATGAAATGGGTGATCTCTGGAACACACTGACTTGGAGGGATTTCATCTACGCCAATCACTTCCTTGAAGTACCGTTGTCTTCTCTCTTCGTCCTCTTCCCACCAAGCTCGCAGTGTAGAGCAGTCGTGGCATGAAGGAGCGCAGACCTGATACATGAAGACGGTGGTTGAAATAATGCGGTGATTCTCTTACCCGTTACAAGTTCCTCAGGAAATGAATGTAAGCATGCTATAAGAGTGAAAGATAAAAGTCTAACCGTCATATAGTCATAGTTAGACGGAATCCCAAACTCCACATCAGACTCACTAGGCATGCGCTGGATGCGCAGGCCAACCAAAGCCAGTTCTTGCATAACCTGAGAAACTAAAGATTTCAGCATGCTCTAACACATAATATGCATGCTTCTACAGAAGTTGTAAAGAGAAGCTGGATGGATCGAGAGTGAGGACAACAGGAAAACATACAGGATGTACACAAGATGGAACGAGACCGAGATCCTCCCCACACGCCAGCATATTGGACGAATTTAACAGAGCAGGCAAGGTTTTCAAAGCATTTTTCCTCCATAGATCCTCTTGGCGTTGGAAATAGTAATCATAATATAGTCTCCTCAATACGTTTTTGCTGTATCAGAAGACCTTAATCAGAATTTCCCATGTTGATGAAATTTAAGAAAAATACAGTAAGATTTAAGAGCAGGCGAGGATCTGTGTAAATATTCACAGAATGAAATAAATTCAGAGGACGGAGAACAGACTTTTTGATTTGGAAAATATACTACCGTGATTAGTAAAAGCTTTTGAAAGTACCTGTGATCATCCAAATCCTGGAAACTTGAAGTATCCTCAAGGTTAAAGCGAGGATAGAATTTTCTTGCATCCTCTGGATCTTTGATCAGAACAACATTCTAAGGACACAAATTCAACAGAAAGTAAACTATTGAGAACAGGGACTCGGGTAGTCAGAAGACTCATTTTGTGGTTAACAAGGACAAGAAATCTAGAAGTACTTGTGATCCATGAGAGTTTACCCGTAAAATGTCAAAGACATCACGACGAACTTTGTCCTCATTTTCTAGCAACAAAGACTTCTCAGCTAATGACTTCAGCTTTGCTCCAATCTTTTTCTCTGTGTTGCAGTCCTCTTTGAACTAAAGTACAATTGAAGGAAGCAAATTAAGAAAGGGTAATATATCCACTGAGAAAAATAGCCACATTATTGTTGACAGAGAAAGGTATGAATCGACTTAGAATCTTAGACTTAGTGCATCATCATGAAGCTCTTCTAAACCTTGGTAAACATATGAACCCAAAAACAATGATCTGCCTCATAGGATATCAAAATGCAGCACCATGCTAAACTATGTGGGGGATTTTACTGACCTCGTAGAAGTCCTTCTGAGTTTCGTTCAGAAAATTTGACGCAATAAATGGCCAAAAGTCTCCAAATTTTTCCTGAAGGAACAGAACAATGACATAAATCAACAAAAAAGGTAATTGATATATTTTTGAGGAAGTGGTTGTGCCTTGAAAACTCAAATTCAAACTTTCTAAGCTGTTACAAAAGCAGGAAGTAAACATGATGGAAAACTAACCTCAAGAAACTTCCTCTGGACATAGGGCTTGCTTAATCGGTCAAAATCCCATATTCCCTCCTTTTCTAATTCCTCCTACATCAGAAGCATTTTGCTCATTTCTCTTTAGCTTTGAATATAGTTCATCTGTAGCCATGAGCTTTTGAAAAACACCGGTCAAAGCAAGTATTGTAGCTTGTATACCTGACTTAACGGAATAGATGGACGGAACTTCCCAACTAAACCAGTCATAGCATGAGCTGGAAGCTCCCAGATTCGGAAAAATCCTAATATATGATCTATCCTATACGCTGTGAAATAGTTTCCCATCTGAAAAGCAAGTATGCAATGTGGTCAGCCCTCAGATCTTGCAAAAGCCGTCATTGCTAAGGACACTAATGGCAACCTGTGTTAAGCGAGCACGCCACCAAGCATAGTTGTCTTTTGACATTTCCTCCCAGTTATAAGTAGGAAATCCCCAGTTCTGACCATTTTTGTCAAAATAGTCTGGAGGTGCCCCAGTTGACGTATTCATGCGAAACAGATTCCTGTTGACCCACGTGTCGACACTGTTTCTGTCAACGCCAATAGGTAGATCTCCTTTCAGCACCACTCCTCTCTTTCTTGCATATTCTGATGCTTCTGACAACTTTTGAAAACGGAACCAGCACACACTTTTAAATGAAACAGCCAGTAACCAACTTCGCTCACAAGAATGGAACATAGTTAGATGAAATATGAATCAGAACATACTCACCTGTACATGTAAGTGGTACTGGATGTAATAGTGGAAGCATATAGTGTTATAGTGCAAGCTGTCCTTGGATGTCAATTTTTCAAGCTGCGGCATAAATGTTATTTGGATGTGAGAAGTTACTAAACTATCCAGATGATTTACATCTGGAAATCAAGCTTAATCTAATTTCATCACTAAACTTCAACAGGATAAAGCATACAATACCTTGTCTTCTGTGTAGGCAGAAAAGGTCCCCCACTGGCTATGATCTGAAGTCTCAAAAAAGTCACGGAGAAAGCAGAAAGCTGCATATGGTTTCAACCAGCCCTTTCCAGGAAAAGAAAACTCAGTCAGGCAAATAGAAGGCTGAAGTGGGCGGCAGAAGTTCTATTCAGGTATCAGATTTTGAAGCATACCTCGTTCTCAGAGAAGAATTTCTGGAAAGAGCTTGAGTTCAACGTCTGGTCTTTCTCCAGATCGAAGATCTTCTTAGCAATTGAAAGCTTCGTTTCCATGGTAGCCTCATAATCAACATCCTACACATAACATCGTTAAAAGATTAGTGTACACTAAACACTAACTGTTACGAAGTAACGTATGACCATTCACTTAGAGTCTTTCAAACACGTCGTGCTGACACGAACAAGAAGCACTGGAAGATTACCTTCTTGTCCAGTTGAGTCTTTGCCTTCTGAATTTCTTCCTGAAAGGACACAAAATTTGTCAGCTAATTTCTTTCTTAGGTGACTAATTCTTCCGGGATACATAAGTGTACAAAATTACCTTGATAGCTTCTGGCAAACTTTCAGAGAGAGCCTGTACTCTAAGATATAATGGATGCAATGCAAACACAGATAGCGAGCTGCAAGAGAGAGAGGCAAAATTCCACAAGAAGAATAAAGGTGAATCAGAAAGTTCAATGAGACATATTACTAAGTAGGAATTGATATTCACCAAAACCTCAGGCTCAGTTACATTCCCGAAGACCAAATGTAAGCAAAAAGATAACTAATCACGGATTCAGTAGCCAAGAGAGAATCAGAACAAAAATTCTGGAATATCTGTTTTCTTCCGTTAAATGAGTGGAAACAACCTGGCAAATCAAACATACCTGTAGGGGTAAGAGTCCCACCACATCTTATGCACGGATGTGTCATTTACTGGTAAAAGTTGTACAAGATGCAACCCGGAATCTACAGCCCAGTCAACAAGCAATTTTAGATCGAGAAACTCTCCCACACCAACATCATCTTCCGACCTAACAGAGAACATGGGAACTGCAACACCAGCACCCCTCCATGGCATTTCCTACAAGTAAAATTAATTAATCTTAAGAAAACATTTATCCTGTCACACCAGAAGCTAGTTCATAGCTTGTCAATGTTACTTACTCGAAACAAACCATCTGACATGACAATGTATTCCTGTTTGCTACTGGTGGAGTGAAGAGAAAGCTCTCGATTGCCACCAGATTCGAAACCTATTTTACCGTCCTTCTGAACTTTACAGTATCTATATGTGAATTAACAGTTAAGAATCCAGCATGCAGAAATCAAATGACAGCAGAATATGAAAGAGTTGCAACAAATTAGTCTGGAAGCAAAGAAAGGATATTTGACAGGAAAGTCTGCTTTAGGGATCAAGCAATCTGCTTCCCACATGGAATCACCAACATGGTTGAGTCTAAGCCCATTATCAACTTTCCATTTCCCCAACTTCCCTGGAGTGCCTAGAACATACACCTGTGCATGTCATAATCAAGGATAAAAAACGTTAGCCACCCACATCACATCAGACTCGACCATGAGAATAAAGAAGCCCAAAGACCGTAGAGAAAAGCTTACCGATGTTCCCTCTCCAACGTCTGGACAACATATTTTGAATTGGACAACAACTGAATCTGTTTAGGCCACAAAGTTAGCCAAGAGATCAATCACAAACTAGAGAATCTCACAAAAAATGGTGTGACATTCAAATATAGAAATATGATTACCATCTTGATCCGACTTGTTCTCAAATACCCCTAGAGGTTTTTCTACTTCCACATCGCCAGTGTTGCGGAAGATGACATCTTTAAAGGCGCTTCTAAATGGGAGAGCTTGATCCCCACTCTGAAATGATAAAAGAACAGAACTTTTCAAGAAAAAATTATAAGAATAAACAATAAACGAAAGTTATGACAAGCTTTTATGCGTAGCAATCACAACCCTGCAATCTCAGTTTACAAAAATTCGTGTAAAATCCAATTTTGAGTAATAGAAAATTCAAACCTGCCAGAGATCCCGAAGCTGTACAGACTCTCCACCCGTCAATGTCTCAGGCACGACGAGATTCCGCTTCATCCCAAACTCGGACCTTAGCACATTCTTCAAGTCATCCACAACATAGTAACAGTAGTCACAGGTAAACCCAGGTGGGACAGAAACAGAACCACTCCAGATGAGCTGATCCTCTTGCTGAGACGGCTTTAGCAGCAAACCTTTTTTCACATTCCCGGAACCAAGTCCAGGAGCCGAGCCACATACCAGCAAGCTCTGTCCCCAGTGAGTGAAATACGGTATCCAGAAGCTAAGGCTAACCATTGGCTGCTTACTCGCCTTGGTGGTGCTCAGCGAAAGCGATCCTAGATTCATCATTCTCTAAACAAAAACACGAACAAAACTCAAAACTTTGGGGAAACCCAGATCACAAGCACATGCCTTTTACTTACTTATCCGACGGAAAGTATGCACACAAGCCGAGAAGCACAGAATCAAAAGTGACACCAACAAATCACAAACACGCAATCCAATGGAGTAAATCGAAAATGACGGAAGAGAGAGGTTAGTGAAGTAAGAAACTGGAAATCGATGATCACCTTTGCTTGTTGGAACCGTAAATCTAGAGACGAGTGGTAAGTGCCGTCTTGGAGAGTGAAGACGAGAGTTGTATACTATATATGGCAACTAATGATTCTCTCAGTGTCGTATATTCATCATCATCACCTACATACACACAAAATCAAAGGATGGCTTTTTCTAGAAGATATTTTTTGTTTCCTTTCAATAGCTTTTGCACCGTTAATTTGTCAACACGAGTTTCTTCTTTTTATTATTCATTTTTTTATTAGTGATGAAGAGGCGAGAAGAAGGTCACGAGAGCCGTATTCGTGTCCAGCCATTTTCATATTATTTATTTTATTGGTTTAACGAAATATCTATTTCAAGTTACAAAACGAAAAAGCTTGAATGATGAAGAGACGGTTTTACACAGACGCAGAAAATCTACAGTAACAGTTACATTGCTCCATTATTTATGTTGATAAGAGTGTAAGGAGAGAGATAAGAGTGGAAAGCACAAGGGCACAGACACAAAATCACAAGCATAAGAACATAGTGAGACCAAAGTTTTTTTACTTCATCTCACCTTCAGTAATCAAAGGGCCAGCCACTGTAACCCATATGCGACTGTTGCTGTTGCTGCTGATGGTAGTTATGGTTCTCATCGGTTGTGTCCGAGTTTCTTGTGCCCCCACGGTTTTGAGTGTTGTTTGAGCTTGAACCAGACGAACGAAATGGCCACAAGGAAGAGAAAGGATTCCTTCTTTCATTGCTGCCCTCACGATTGTTGCTACTACTATTGCTACTGCTTCGGTAGTTTCTAGTGGTGCTGCTGTTTTGACTGCTCGAAGATCCTCTAGCTGATGGTAGCTCTTGGCGACAGACCGGGCATGAGTTGTGCTGAACCAGCCACGGGACGATGCAGTCAGAATGGTAGATGTGGTTACACGGCATCTGCTTCGCTTCTGCTCCCAGTTCGAATTCGTCTTTGCACACAGGACAGTTTGAGTCCGACGACCTAAGATGCCTCTGCGCGATCTTTATCGTTGGCAATGCATCTATCGAAGATCTAGGAGCGGGTGGTGGGCCTCGGCGAGTAGTGCCAGCTGAAAGCTGCTCGAACAATTCTTCAAGACCAGGACCGAAGAAATAGTCACCAGTGTTACCACGTGTGATGCCAATGCCAGGTGAGCCGCCATTGAAGAGGGCTTCGACTGCATTGTCTCCAGATAGTCTATAAGGGACCTGACCACCAAAAATCAACAAAGGAGCTAGGCCCGGGAAGTTTTCAGGAGCAGAAGTGATGGCTCGTCCTCTGATTTCTCGGTCGTGGGTCCTTTCGGCTAAGCGGTTCCTCATAAAGGCGGAGAAAGCATCCATGAGATCGAAAGTCGTATCACGTTCTACAACATCCCTGTGACTTCTAAACATATCAAATGGGGTGGCTTGAGCCATATCAAGTTCCTCAACAAATCCTCCTCCACAATAAGAACATACAGGGTCTCGGCCGTGAAGCCTGACAGCACGCTGGCATCTATGACACCAGTGAGTATTTCGACCGCTCGACATCCTCAGCTTTCTCACTGGTCCTTTCTTTCTCTGGAGTCAAACAAGACCACAAAAAAACAAAATCCTCTGTTTGAATCCTATACAAGAAGCTTCAGCTCATTTGACAAGTCTCAGTTATAAGGCTGCAAAAGTAAGTACAATTTGATAATCAGTTTATCTACATCTAACCAAGAAGACAAACCAGAGACTCTTGGTAAAATTCCGACCTTTGCATTCACTACTCCAGAAATGAAATGGTAGTGTTTGCTTCAAAACTATAATCCAAAGTTTGAATCTTTCATACTCTCATCAAATATACCCCCAAAAAATTCCGAAATTATCATGATACAAAAAAGCATATGAGTCAATAAAGAATGGTCAGGCACTACAAAGACTAGCTGCAAATTGACACACAAAGACTGAAGACAAAGTTTCAAGCTTTGACGGAACTTGGATAAAGCCTATATCGGGCAATCAAGCAGAGAAGAGAAAACTAGCGGAGGAGGCAATCTAAATGCGCAAGACGCGTAATTGCAATCAAACCCAAGAGGTAGCCTAACAAGGGAATTTTCATTACACAAAGGAGAAGAAGAGAGACAGTTTAACGAGGAGCTGCAATCAGAAGAAGAGATACCTCGTCGTGTACAAGAATGAATGGATCTGAGAAACCCTAAGCGGGAGGATTTGGGGAAGAAGACGTAGAGGAACGACTCTAGAAGAATCTCTTTCTTCGTCACAGTGTAATTTACACTGCGAGCTCGCAGTATGCCACGTGTTCACTTATTGACTAATACAGAGTTTCTCTGTTTCTTTTGGGTCAATAGTCTTCTTGACTCTTTTCTTTTCTTAAATTAACAACAACATAATTAAGACATCCAAATCAATGACTAAACTGTAAATAATTTTCTTAATATAATCATTATTGAAAATTGTGTCTGTAATTTTTTTTGTTTTTCTAAATTCTACGAGATAAAATTCTGGACGAACAAACCCATATATGGATGTATCAACTTATTTATTTTTATGGATTGTTAATTGGGCTTTTATAGCTGGACCGATATGACTTTATTATATTTGTTATAGATTTGAAATCCGGACAAATAAGCCCAACAATCATTCATCATTCATATCATACTTACTCTTTTGCTTTTCGGCTTTCTAATGTTTTGGATTTTAAAATTTCCGGGAAACTGTGAATTCTCTTATATGCAACTAAATGATCACTTTAAAAGAAGCTTAAAGTTGGTTCCTTGACTCCTAAACTTTTTTGGTTACTGGTGAACTATCACTTTTCCCCTTTCCTCTTAATTTGAGTCTTCCAAGCTCTGATTTCCCTCCATTTTTGGGATGTTGTACTTTGTTTTATGCTCAATCATTTTTCTTTTAAAGTGTAAACAAAAATTTTATGACCAATTTTGGTCTACCAAGCTCTGTTTTTCTTTCGTTAATCATGATCACCATTCCAAAATTACACATGTTTTTTTTTATCATTGTTGAACAAAAGTTTCATATCTATAATATGGTCAAAGTTAAATATACTGCTTTTACTAAAGCAAAAGAGTTCACATAGAAGAATTCTCTTATCAACCGTGCACAAATGTCAAATACTATGAATTAACGAAGACAGTAATTTCTTCCGGATACCCTCGCTAGATAAGAGATAGTTGGCTATATTTCGGATCCCAAAAAATATGTTGACCACCTTAAACAAAATGTGTTAACAACTTTTCTTGTGTTAACAAAAACGAAAAACCTCCTAATTAAAAAACTGCATGACCAAAAAAAGAAGACATGCTGTATTCCCCTCTGAAAAACTGTAGTGATCTTATTTTCTCGATAAACTAATGATTTATCTTATCTTTTTTTACAAAAATCTTATTTTTGCAAAATGTGACTGGTACCAAAAAAAAAAGTAAGCAACCACAAAGATTAGAAAATGACCGCTACTACTTATATCAGTTAGGAAACATAGGTACAAAAATGAAATAAAGTGTATATGAAATGGGCGTAGCTTTTTTGTAGAAAATTAGCCTTAAACTGTATACTTTCTGAACTTTTAAATTTTATTTTTGTTATAAAATTATCAAGCTCCTAATCGGCTAATAGCTTTTGTGAACAAAACAAATTAGGAGGATAAAAGATAGAAGCATTCCTATGTAAACAGGAATCTAAATTGTGGAACAAGAAATTAAGAGCCACAATGTTTTTAGGATTCGTATAAATGGTTTAACTAGAAGTGAAAAGGAAAAAAAAAATAAGAAAACACAGCTCATGTTGTTCCGTTTGTTTCTGGATTGGACGGACTCATTCATTAACGTTGTATTTATTCATGTATATGCAGTATTAAACTATAGAATAAAAACAAAAACAGGTAATGGTAAGCGAGAACGGTTAATGTAAAACTGTATCGGACAACGACTTTAGGTGGAGAAGTAGAAGTCCTCTTCACGTTCACCTCATTGATTGATAGTTTCTCTTGTTGGTGAAAATATCAAACTCTGACCTTTCAACTAAACCGTTGGCTTTTCAAGACAAAGATTCCACCAAGTGTATTATCCATTTATCATGACTCCACTCTTTTGTGTATATCCACAATTACATCTTCCGACTTCCTTGAACTTGTTCGAATTCTTGTCACGTGCCTTGTTACTTCGATTTTCTTGTGAGGCAGGGTAAGATCGCAAGATACTGGCCAAGTTTAGAGAGTGTGCTATATTTAACCTTAATTTTCTCTTACACAATTTGTGGGTAAGTTCTCTATAGCCATCTAAATGAAAACAACCCGAAACGTCCATGTAGGTTCGCTTTTGTCGTTCCAATTCCACTGTGGTTTGGAATAAGACTCTGAATTTAGTGGACCTATGGTGTTTATCATATGATTTGACATTATCTTGATTATATACTTTCATTATTTCTCTTCTCAACTGAAATTGATACTTGATATATCATATGTACATATAAAGTCTTTATATTTTGTATTGATAATAATAATATATATAAGAGAATATGTGGAGTTTACATATAATAGTGATCACCATGCATAGTTTTCATCGTCATCTAAGATTTGGAGCCATGTACTGCAGGAATATGTCTCCATTCATACTTTAAACTTTACAGCTATATATAATTAGTCACTACAGAATTGTTGAACCAAAAGAAGAATAAAAAAAAACCTAGCACTTGAAATTTGAATTACGGTGTCAAAAAACAAGTAAACAACTCAACTTTTTTTGGGTAACTTTGAATCTTCAGAATATAACCGTTCAAGTCAACTGTTCGACCCCTCATCTTTATCACATGCTTGGACAATACATTGATGTTTAATATAAAGATATAAAAGAAAGTTTGGTAAGTTGCAACTATCAATTTAATCAACATAAAGGTTCGTTCTCTTTTCATAAAACAATAATTTAAAGTCTCTTTTTTCTGAACCTACCAAGTTAGATTCCATGGATAAGAAACGTAGGATTGATAATAGAATCAATACATGCATGTTCTGTAAATCTAATTCTTTTGCCAATAATTGTGCTTCTTTCGATCCAAAAAATAATTCCGTCTTTGGTCACTAAGCAACAAGTATTCTAACATTGTACCTTTTGTCTATGTTTACCGACCATACTCAAACAGTATATAACTATATACACACACATATATACTATAAATCAAATTATTATGATTATTACCAAACAAAAACAACATGTTCCAACGCATAAATCATTTGATAAATGAATCAATTATTTTCGAAATAGTAGAATTTTCTCGTATTTGTTATTAGCAAATACAGTTTATATCTAGAGTTATATTTCACTTTCTAAAACTGTTAATGGCTCTGACTTTAGTTATAACGGCTATCTAATTTGGTGGCTATTAAACTGTACATACATATGCAAATTTTCTCAACAACAAGAAAAGGGGTCATGAACCCCACAAGAGAAACTAATTATATCATATTAAGACACGGAAGATTTAGATAATTAGATTGGTCCGAAAAAAAAAAGATTTATAAATAACTAGATGAACACGGAAAAAAATTTAATATTCTTTGCTTTGAGCTTTAAACTAAGATAAAGAGAGGGTTGGAATAATAAATGGTTTCGTTAAAGAGCCATCATTAGAGCCATCAAACAATGAAATTAAGAAAAGAGGTCCATTTCAGCTCAAGGGGAGGACAATGGGACCCACAACAGCGATGCACACACAGAGACCCGACGGCGCGTAAGTATCAGACGAGAAACGAGAGCGCGTCTTCGCTTTCTAACAAAACGAAAGGCGACCAAAGAGAGAGAGTGTCCAATTATAAAAAAAAAAAAAACGTTTTCTTCTTTTGTGCACTCTTTAACGATGATGGCGTGAAAGAAAGAGAAAAAAGGAAATGATGATCAGTCAAGCTAGCTGTTTTTGGGAAGAGAGACTGAAGAATCACAAGACCAAAGGTTGCTCCTTTTCTCTCTCTCTCTCTCTGCATTTTCTTCTATCCATCTTCATGCTTTTGCATAAGTCTAGAGACTCTCTTCTCTTTCTTGGAAAATCTCTCTGTTTTTGGGTTTGGCTTAAAATAACTGTAAGAAGTTGTTGTGTTTCTCAAATGTTTTAGACTCGATTCTTCTTGTAACATTCTCACGAATTTTCTTGTGTCATGTTTCATTCATGATCTCTGGTTGCATGAACTGAAAATATCTGCATCTGTGATTCTACTAAGCATGACTATCATATACTTCTTTTCATCATCCATTTTTTTTTTTCAGTTCAGGGATCATGCATATTTTTTTTTAATTGGTTGATTCTCTAAAATTGATCTTAAATTAATGTTTCATCATATTGTTTAAGATTAGTGCAAGTTTTCCAATTATGGTAATTTCTTCACTGCATTTGCTGGATTTTACAGTAAGATTATCTTCGGATTGATCATCATAGGAAAGACATATATGTTAGTTTAATTCTTCTTTGTTTTTGTTTTGGTAAGCAGATAAGATCCAGACAATGACTAAAGTATGTCCTGCAATGGAAGAAAAGAGAGAGTGTGAAGCAGTATCGGTTGAAGCAATTTCAGCTGATGTGAGCTTCGCTTCTAACCAATTTCCATCATACAAGTTAGGACCTGATGATCAGATTGTTGATGAACCTGAAGAAGATGAAAAAGGTCCATCTATTAAAGACGTCGTCGATAAAGAAACCGGAGATTTGTCAGATCAGCACAAGCGGCTTTCAGTTCGTGACCTCGCTTGTAAATTCGACAAGAATTTAGCTGCAGCTGCTAAGTTGGTTGACGAGGTTTCCACCATAACAGTTCTCTAACTTTCTTATTTATGTATCTGTTTTTAAAATAAATACCAACTAATGTGTCTGGAATATGAAGGCAAAGTTGAATGAGGTGACTTCATTGGAAGGCCATGTTATGCTAAAGAAACTTAGGGATGCTTTAGAAGCCATGAGAGGTCGTATGGATGGGCGTAACAAAGAAGCGGTTGAAAAAGCTATCTCCATGGTTAGCTTTTCTTACTTTATTTACTCGTAAACGACAATAGTCTTTTTTGGCAGCGTCCAAACACGTGTGATTGCTCTTAGAACACTTGCTTCCATTTGCGAAAATGCAGAGTGTTAAGCTAACATATACAGTTCTTCTTAACCTTGATTATTCTGAAACTATATGGTTTCACGCCTTTACTGTTACTAGAATCAAATTTGAAGTGTGAATCAAATGTGAAGGGTTTAACTAAAATTATGCAGTTTGTTTTTTTGTCTTGTAGGTTGAGGCTCTAGCCGTTAAGTTAACCCAAAATGAAGGTGGCCTAATTCAAGAAAAGTTTGAAGTGAAAAAACTGGCAAGCTTCCTTAAGCAGGTCTATCCATTGTGCCAACCTTTTCTTCTTTTCATATCTAATACGTTTATGTGTAGACTCAGTTATCTTCGTGTTCTCAGGCTTCAGAAGATGCGAAGAAGTTAGTAAATCAGGAAAGGTCGTTTGCTTGTGCTGAAATCGAGAGTGCACGGACTCTTGTAATGAGACTTGGAGGGGCATTTGAAGAACAGGAGCTTTGTTCTAAAGCTTCTCAAGCTCAGGGACCAGTATGTATCAATTTGATATCAGTCTTCTTTTTCTTATTTACATATTTATTGTTCTGACATGAACGGACTAGGATTTTTGACTCAAAGTTATGTTCCATTTCAACAGAATGTGGAGAAATTGGTTGAGGAAGTTCAGGAGGCTCGAAAAATCAGACGGATGCATCAACCAACCAAGGTCCAACTCCATTTCTGTGCTCTAAATAAATGTCTATCAAGATACTTTCTATCTCTCTCATTAGTCGTCTTTTCTGACAATAGAATCCAACTGTTTGAATAACTTCATGATTTTGATGGGTCACATTTAAAGTTAAACTGAATTCTTTATAATTTAGGTGATGGGCATGCAACATGAGCTTCATGATTTGAAGAGTCAAATCCAAGAGAAGTCTGCATATTCTGTTAAGCTTCAAAGAGAGGTATATTATTGTGTCTTGGCATCTTTCAACATATTCTAGAGCTGGTCTTGCTCAATTCTTGTTCTTCCAACATCACCAAAACCGTTGTTCTCTTAGATAGCAATAATCAAGAGAGCCGAAGGGTCCAAGTCGTGTCCGTATGTTCTGGATGGTGCACAAAGTCTTGGCTCGTGCCTAAGGATACGTGCCTCCTCAGATAGTGCTTCAGATATTTCCAAATGTTCAATTCAGTGGTATCGTGCTGCATCTGAGTCTAGTCGAAGAGAAGCTATATCTGGTATTGCCATTCTCTGATTCCGTCCATCATTTGATCCATTCATATAGTTGGTAACTCTTATTATGCTCTCAAAGTTATCAACTTTGGTATATATAGATTATGAGCTTTAGCGTGAGCAATTTCGTATTTTCCATCTCAGGTGCCAACCAATCGGTGTATGCTCCAGAACCATATGATGTCGGGCGGGTAATACAAGCAGACATTCTTTCTAACGGCCAGAAATCCACTGTTACAACCGACGGTCCAATCAATACTGGTTGGTGTTACAAGAATTAGCTTGATATTTTCGATTACCTTCTGTCAAATCCTCATAGATATCATCAGAACAAATTGGCTAATTTGATCACAATTTCTACAGCTGCTGGCTTGCAATCACGGGTTGAATCACTCCAGCGCAAATCTAACAGTGAATTCACCGTATGGTTACAAGTTCCTTTTAATCCATAAAAAAAAGGAGTCTTGAGTTCTGGCTCTAATATACTTGACATATTTCACTTCTTCTCAGGTGGTTATATCAAAGATGAATGGGCAAGATCATTCATCACGATCACACGTATTTACTATTGGAAAGACGAGGATGAAGCTGTCTCGAGGATGGATCTCAAAGGCCAGAGATATATATTCAAACTCCATGCAGGTAATCAAGAGCCTGAGACTCTTGTTTTATTCATTCTCTGGTTTTACTGAAGTTTGGTAACAACTTTTTTCAGTTATGTGGAGTGAGAGGCAATGCTAATGTTCCTGCAAAGGCATTGTTCTGGCAACCAAGAAAGGGTTTAACTTTCTTACTAACTTTCGAGTCAGAGCAAGAACGTAATGCAGCTATTGTTCTCTCCCGGAAATACGCATATGATTGCAATGTGAGTAAAAAAAAAAAATATTACGATAATTTTCTGATTCTGTTTTCTTTTTTTTTGTAAGCCTTGTCCTTTTAATACAATCACTATGTGGAAAACTTCTGTTGTGAGTAACCATGTTTGAATCTTGCAGGTCACTCTGGTTGGGCCAGACGATTGATTTGATAATGAAAGGATAACAATTTTTTCCATTCAAGTATCCTGAAGAAGAAAGAAAAACGAAGAAGAGGGTGGCAAGTTAAGCCTGGATTCTCTACAGATAAAGTGTTTACTGCATAGTTTTAGGCAGGAAGCACATTTTGTGTTTTTTTTTGGCATGATCACGAGCGTGCGAGATATTTGATTTGATTGGTTTGTTTGAGTGGCTTAGTTTTTGTTTGGTCCAGTCCAGCGTCGCTACTTAGATTTCTTTTCCTTTTTGTGTCAAGATTTGTTTGTATGTAATAACAGAACAGAGTTTTCGTTCATTCACGATTAGTGGAATAAACGGTTTCTTAATTATCCAGAAATTTTCTCAAGAAAGTATATATAAACTTTGCATCACTTTTACAATGCAAAATTATCCAGATGTCGAAAGAAACTTGTACGATTTTGCATTTTTCAATGAACCATACATAGTTACTTTAAGTAAAGCTTCTTACAAAACTCATAATGATGTCAAAAGATAAAGTAGTCACATAACCACAAATTTTACATTTTTATGGAATCAAATAAAGAAGAAAGCATTTTAATACCGTTTATGTCATCCAGTTAAAGCCGTGTCCGAAGCTTCTCCTGTTTCCCTTTTTCTCTTTCACTCTTACAGTCCATTGTCAAAACCAAAATTCAAACTTTAGTGTTGTGGAGAGTTAGAATCCAACAAATCAATGGGGAAAGTCCATGTTGAAATCTGTCTGATATCAGCTCGAGGTCTCCGTGTGGGAACAGGAATCGGATCCTCGCTACTGAAACACCAATGGTACGCGGTTGGGTGGCTCGATCCAGAAGACAAGTATTGTACCACAATCGATGCTTCAAGATCAGACAATCCTGTTTGGAGAACAAAGTTTGCTACTTTACTCGATGATTCCTCGATTCAGGATTCGAAATCCGCTTTGCACGTTGAGGTGTATAGCAGAGAGCCCTTCTTCTTAAGGAAGAAGCTTCATGGCTCTGCTACTGTTTCCTTGAAAGAGTTTCTAGCCAAGTATAAACAGCAGAGTTCTTCGAAATCTGTAGTTGAAGAAACTGGAAGCTATCAGCTTAGGAAGACGAACTCAAGCAAAGCTCAGGGTTTTGTTGATGTGTCTATCCGAATATCTGCAGAAAGGGCAGATTTTGGCGGTTTTACTGGTAAATGCTCTCTGAACTATGGTACTGTCATTTTGTTGATTTGGCATTTATCTGGAATCAGACCATGACATTCAAGTCTAGATGAAAGTTTAAACCTTTGTCCCAAGAAGCTGTGAAATGAACTCATTGTATGTGGGTATGTATGAGTGTGTCTAATGGAATCAATATGCAGAAAGAAAGCAGTGTAGAGTGCTGCGCTGCTGTTGTTTCTAGTAACTCAATTCTTGAACCTGAAATTTGGGTTTGTCTGAAAGAGAGAACTCACCATTCATCTTCTTCTTCTTTTCTTGCACAGGAGATTTTGGAGGAGTCATGCTCTCGAACAACTCCAATTATAACACTTCAGGGCAAAATTACATGGCCGGTTCATCACAGCATCCATTTGCTCCACTGAGCCAGCCAAACAATTCAAACCCCTTCTCAGTCCCGCCAAATAACCACAACTCCCCAATGCCTAATCCTCTAACGAACAACAGTTACCCACAAATGCAACAACCTTACTATCCTCCACCAATGCAGCCACCACCACCACCTTCGAACGCTGGCTACATTCCTCCACCAATGCAGCCACCACCACCACCTTCGAACGCTGGCTACATGCCTTCATTCATACCGAGATCAGAGAATGCTGTGAATATTCCATCATCATCATCATCATTTGGAGGAGCACTCGGAGGAGCGGGAAGAGGAGGGTATGCAAGGCCTGGACCAGTGATTTCTGCGGGAATGGGAGCTGGTGCAATAGTTGGAGCTGCTGCAGCTTTTTATGGCAGGGAGTATTTATCAGGAGGATTCGACTTACCCACGAGCTTACCTCTCCCAAGTCTTCCCATTTCCATTGATCCTCCATTTTGATCTTAATCCTGAACCCTGAATAATAATAATATGAAGCAGCAACAGCTCGATACGTATGGCTGCATTGTGAGATTATCTGAAACTTTGTAGATTGTTTGTATTTGATATGATAAGAGAAGTCCCATATCTAATAAACATATATAAAATTGTGGCCGTTAGTTTCCGGGAAATCGATCAAACTGTTCTTTCAATTGATATTATTACTTTTCCTGTGGTGTTACTAAACATTTACATAACATAGTGTTCGAAAGCAAACTGGTCGGGATTAATCTTGATATGTACATAGTACGAATCAATATTGTAGGTCCTTCACTCGAAGTAGCAATACGCAATGAATCAAATCTTGTGCAGTCTCACCAATATCTATTTACATAGACATGGTTATGTACAGAGGCTTAGAAGATTGGTTGGAGCATGAATCTGACTTATCCCGGGCGGTGTTCCGTCTTTAGAAAGCGGATGTACTCTAGCTGCCCCATCTCTCCCCCGTTCACAGGATCAAAGCTGCATCTGTAGAAACTGTGAGCGCAAGAAATCATGAGTGAGCATTGAGCACAGATCTGAGGGTGATTATTATAGATGCTAGACTAGTGAAATTGCTATGTTCTAGGATTCGTGGTAGTGTTATGGGCTTATTATACCTTCCATCCATGCCAGTAATAGCAACCGTGTTGTGACTGCCAAAAGCTGCGAAGAATTGTGTGACTTCTGATACATGGAACTGTGCAAATGACCATTCCGAGCTGAAATACTTTGGTAGAACACCTGCGACAACAGTCAACATATTAAGTAAGAAAGAGGCAATTGTCAAGGTTTCACAGAGTATTCCAAATTTAAGGGAGAGATAATAAACTAGGCAAAAGAATAACATTAACGATAATGCATAATCTGAGTAAATGCTATTATTCAGAGGATAGATCTTTTGGACTTAGAGCTACTACATAGTCAAACGTTCCCACCCTGTTAGTTTTAAACTTTTAGGAATCAAATGATATTTTCTTGGCACTTTAATGTAGAAAATAATGAACAATGATTTGGTACCCCTATTTTGTTCCATAAGCAAATCTAAGAAGAAGTAAGACTTTCATGGGACATTAAATTTTTGCTTACCTCTCATAAATGACAATGACGAACCAGGATTGGTACCAGTGGCTGGGGAAACAAGGCCTTGGAGAGAATTCGAATAAGTTTGTTGTGTCAGGAGAGCTGAATTTTCAGTGGGATGAGAATCCTCCCCAACTACCCTAACTCTAAGAGAGAAAAGGTGAACAGTTCCCTTGTCGCTTGATACTGCCAGCCATTGAACGTTTGATGAAAGTGCAATGCTATAAATATCTGCTCTGTCCACTCCTCTTCGTACCTGTAAATAAACAGCATTAAGTCGTCTCTAATACACATTTATAGTGAGCATCAAAATGGCATTTGCTTCGTAATAACTTTCTATCAAATAATTTCTACGGCTTTTGAACAAAGGAACCTCACTTGTGCGAACTCTCTTACTATCAGGAAATCATAAAGCAGGTTTGTCAGTTGCAACTCATAAGGCTGAACAGATATAGTTGTTCAACATTAGAAATGACAATGTCTTTTTTGATCTATGAGATCGCCAAAAAAGTGATTTAGTGATAAATATTCGCTCATAGGGCAAGGCAAAGCATTAAGAAAGGAATCAATATTTACACTACCTCTTGCAAACGAGTTCCGTCCATTGTGTTAAAGATTCTAATCAGTGTGCCCTTTGTACTGGCAGTTGCGAGCAACAAACCATCCAGTGTCAAGGTCATGCACGCAATACTGGCGTCATGGGCATTAATGGTTTGTACCATGTTAAGCCCAAAATGTTCCACTCGAATCCCTCCTCGATGAAGACCAGGGCAAGCCAGCACAAATGTATTTGAGTGATGAGAAAGGCAACATAATCCTCTTGGATTTGCTTGAGTTTCAATCTGATGAAGAAGTCTTAGGTCTATAAAATTGTAAACATATATCTTATGTTCAAGAACAACAACAATCCGATCCCTTCTTAATTTCACCGCACGGATTTCAGACCTAAAAGAAAATTCACTGATGCAACGGCTCTGAAGATCATCCCAAATTAGTACTTTGTTTGAAGGGTACTGAGAGTTAGGTCCACCACCAACAAGCGCCAAGATGTTGCTTCGGAAAAGCATCTCCACAATTTTAAAACCACCGTTCTTGAGCTCACGTCTGAAAGTTTCCTTGAACGGTTCACAGTTATATATACGAAAACCATGACTCGTTCCAGCAGCAAAACAACTAGAATCCTGATTCCAAGACACAGAAACCAACTCTGCTTCGTCGTTTTCACTGGATTCTAACTCTGAACGCACGAAAGAACCAGAAGTGCTGCTACTGCGGGAGTCATTTACACTATAAGCACCTGGTTGCAGGATTCCTTGAGGATTTGAAACGGTTGAACTCATTTTTTTGGGGATCAGTTGAAATGCTTTCAATCGATAACCATGAATAATTAGCAGAACTGAGGCCTGCGATATCAAGAAACGCCCAGAAGAAAAGCTTAGACTGATCTCAATCTCAATCTCAGAAAACCAAAACACTATACTTGAAAAAGACAGCAACTTTTGAAAGTTCAATTCATGCCAAAACACACATAGATCCAAACCAAAAACCAGAACAAAGACAATACAGCAACAACAAGCTTCAAGGGTACTTATTTAACATATAAAAAACGAGATCATCATGCGAACGTATCCACAATGCAGAGCAAGAACAGCTCATGTAGTAACTATACTATGATCCGCCATGATCAAACCTCATCAACATGGAAATTCTATTTGCAGTACACCAACTCCTCAATAAGGGAATTCATCCTAAACACATTCACTAAAGACAGAGAATTTACAAACACTATTGCATACTAGTTAATATTCAGGTCAAACAATAAACAATAAAAGTCTAAAGTAATGATTAAAACATTATTTTATCTTCAAACATTAGCAAAGAAGATTATACGGATCGTTACCAATTGAAAAGGAAACAACGAGAAGTGTAACACGAGATCTACGATGACAAGGTAATGATTCTTCAAGCTTCAATGACGAACACGCTCCAGAAAGCTGCTGTTTTTTAATCTCCACGATGACTTCTCCGCCGGCTCCTTCCTCCTTAAGTTTATCTTCCTCTCAAATTCTCTCCGCTTTGTTTGTTTTTTTTTTTTTCGGATTTTGGTCGGTAGAGAAAACAGAAATGGGCTAATTTTATGCTTAAATGGGCCGTAACGCCTCTTAAACTACCATCTACTCTTGTTTTAAATTGCTTTAAAAAACTTGGCAGCATGTAAGCGCCAATGCTTTAAAAAGGAAATGAGGTCCGCAAATGAATATCTATTTGATAATATTTAGTAAATCTTGAGCACCACCGGCCCCGGTATGAGCTTGTGCACCACCAAAAAAATTTATTTCACCTCAAGCCTCTGGTACCTCAGACTTAATGTGATTGACGTTCATTATCTCATACTTCAGAGTAGAACTCATTGCATTTCTATCATAGTACAAGTGGGGAAGCAGTCATCAGTTATTTTATTTGTGTCAAGATGTGAATCCAGTGTGTACTGTTTTTTATAATGTTTGTAGCAATTGAACCATTTGAAGATCACTCCAGATCCGATTGGACACGGTGTTAGTTGGATAGCGCAAACAATCCAGACACATACAAAATATTTAGTTATTTTGCTGTTCAAAAAAATATTTAGTTATTTCATATATAAAATGAGGGAATATACAAGACACGACATATTTACTAGTAAAAGTTTTTTTTTAACATTTGTTAAGAGCATATTTTGTACACAAAAAAAACATACCGTATTTAATTGTATACATTTCACTATCAAAAATTTATAAAAACTTTCATAATCGAAATTATTCGTATCTAGTACATATTTTATAGGTTAATATAAGACTATATGAGATTTTTAACGATACACATCTCTCACTTAGATCTAAATACACTCTATATATGAGCTGATAATAAACTTAACGAAATATATACTTCTCCATTTCATAATAGGGACTCTTCATAATATTGAATTACCCCACAAAATAGCTTTTTAATCTCATTTGTTCTAGTGAAACTCAACAACTTCTCTTGTTGTGTGTGTCGTCTCTTGAATCGGAGAAAACACTCGTTTATATTTGGTGGAAGGAATCGTCGTGCCGATTTGGAATAGAGAGAGAGACCACTTGCTTGATTAATCTCATAACAATACTGAAAGGTGCAAAAGTAATGTTTTTATAACAACAACAAAAAGCATAGCTCATACAGTTGGTTGGACAAAACCGAGTTGAGATCACATTAAAATTGCAATTTTTCTGATTGTTAAAAATAAGGTTTAGATTCTCTACTTTTAGAAAATACATTACAATGTTGAAGTTTATTTCTCGTGCTGTTTGGGTCTTAAACGTTTTATCATTCAGTTTAAGAACTTAGGTTGTTATATTTTTTTTTTACCATCAGTCTTCTCTGCTTTTTACAGCCACGACACTTCATTAGATTCATTTATACCCTAACTCTATTACTTTCCAACAATCGGAGAGATTGGCGTTCAATTTGCATTTTGTGAGAAAATGGCTTATATACCAAAAATAGAAAATCACTTTGAAGATAAACCAATCCATATTTGGAAATAAGTGATTTGGCTATGGAGAGTGAGAACCCCAACACACTCGCCTTGTTCGATGCGCACCAATACTAAATAAAGATTAAAAAAAAACAGTTTCCGAGAGAGGGAGACATGGACCAATTATCACTTGATTCTGTTTGAGATGTTGAGTTGAATTTTAAACAAATCTCATAGCAGTCCTTTTCAAGCAGTATCAACAGAAGCAAATTGTTGACAAAAACGTCGACTGATATACTATTTTTCCGGCACCGTCTATTACATATGAGGAAATCACAGTCTACATTTCGAAGATGAATCGGAATTTTATATTCGATTTATCTAGGAACTCTTAAATTTTGTATTTTCAAAAGTTCTAAGCTTCTCCATATTTTCATGGAAGTTATAAAATGAGACGTATAGTTAAGTAAACTAGTTTACCTATAGATGCATAAGCTAATGTTTTCATCTCCAGTATATCATTCAAAAAACTAATCAAAGTACCACCGACAGAAACCTCTTATAATGAATCTGACATTGAGGACAGTATATTTCACAATACAAGAATTTCAACAAAAGCAACAAATTAATTGCACGTGTTCTTGACAAAGAAAATCCTTGACAACAGAAAATAAGTTTGCCTCGACAAGGACATAAATTTTGTAAATGATCAATCTTTTCAAAAATCAACAGAACATGTAAAAATTATAGCTTTATAATTGCAATAGAGCTGTCAAGATTTTCTAATTCATATAGGTATATATGTGTTTATAACTGTTTTGCAGATCTTGTTCATACAGGTATAAGTGTACGTCCTTTTTGGAGGACCATTTCACCAACACCAAGTATTTGGGAATATTAAAAGGAAAAGATGAATTTTGGGAATATTGTTACATGCACAAAAACTCTCGATATACATGAAGCTTAAAACGTGATGGGTTTCGGGAAATTGAAATATTTTTTGTTGGCTACACGTAAAAAGATGAAACATTTTGTCCGTAACCACCGGCCTCAACTAAAATAATTCCTAAACCCTAATTTATATAGTATATTGTTATTTATTCCATTCCTTCGACTAAATGATGCTATGATGCCTTTTCTCTTAAAACTATTGGTTAGTTGGAGATCACATGAGGCTGGTTTATCCATATATATCCACTTACTGCGTTTCCATATCTGTATTATTGCAGACACTGCATGAACCACACAATTACCTTCGAAGACAATATTTAAAGAGTAAATTAATAACAACTTGAGATCGTGCACGTGGTCTATATTTTATTTATATGCGAGTTTTCAATGATATCCAAACAGTATCAACTTTTATTCTATTGTCGACTATATATTTATCATGATGCTGCAGCTTGATTTCTAGTTACATTTTTCCTTTTTGGCATAATGGTCTATAAAAGCTTGTTCAGGCTAAGTATTTAATTTTAATCCGACTAAGGTTTTGTGACATGTGAGGTTATAAGCTAGAAATTTACCAAAAAAAAGTCGTAAGCCAATTATTAGCCCCAAAATAAAGTCGAGCCAATTAAAAAATAATTACCAGACATATATTGATATATATATATATATATGTATACAAACTATAAAGACATTTTTACTTGACTGGTACGTTCAATTTTGGACAGGACTGGCTGGATTGACCCTTGCGTTTTTTGTTGACACAACATATACATAGAAAGCTAAAATTGTACTAAAATTTGTCAAAAGTGTTGATAATTTAACTTGTGAAGAAAATATTGCTATTTCCTGTTATACTCTGGTTTGAGTTTAGCTTGGACATGCCTTACTTAAATTCTTGCCTCAAGAGATATAATGGAAAATATCCAAAATTATGCAATGCATAACATAAAAAGTCGAAATCTAACTCCTATAACCAGATAAATAGTCAATTAAAATGTAAAATTAATATCTTCTCGTCTGAATGTAAGTATGTTGGCTGTTTAACCAAAGTACGATGTGAAGTTGTGAATCATTCATGCTCCATCTCCAGTCATCGGGAACATAAAAATTACAAGTACAAAAGTTACTTATTTTACAAAATACGAATAAGGCAAGAACACAGGCTCTTTCTCTCTCCATATTATGTCATCATCAATTCCCAAAAACAAGAGTACATGTGTTTACGAAAAAGAAGGAAAAAAAAGACAATCGTAATTGTATCTAACTATCTATATACCTTAGAATGTATATCTATCCTTGGAAAAAAGCTTTACTTGTAAATATGACTGACTATACCATTGATACAACACTAGCTATTGCGTATATAGTTGCTAGATTGTTTGACATCAAACTCTAAGTCACATGGTTATGTTTCTTAACTAAATTCATCAGAGAGAATTAGAGTCTGTTGTGATATATTAACAGATCATGACAAAATTGAGACAAGTAGAGAAAGAAGGAGCTCCCTTCAGTCCAAACACAGATAAAGAGAGATGAAAAATATCTCCCGCATCATTCACACAGTCACTGCGGTTTAAACTTTCTTGTTTTCTTACCACGAGTGTTTGGATGGATGAGTCGGCAGATATTTCTACCCTCTTCTTGTTCTATCCATGACTGGACTGAAAGAATCTCCTTCTATATCTATCTATTTCTCGATTCATACACATATACACTTTTGAAACACTACAAAGCCACATTTATATAAAACCAAGTTTGGGTTCAGTTGATACTACACACAGGCATGAGGTCTAGTTTCAAACGCAAGCACTTATTGCCTATAATGGGCCATCGACAACAAGACAAATGTGACCAAGACAACTTCCTATGTACTTATATTTTGAACATTTGGTTTGAAATGGTATTTGCATGTATTTACGAATGCATCAGCAGTGAACTAATATAAGTATATACATAAATATGTGCATAAGAATAAATTTACAAGGTTTGGGTGCTGAGTGTTATATATGTATGAAACTTCACAGGAAGAAGCAAGCTTTACTGTACAAGAAAGACCATTGATGGGTCTTGTCAAGAAGAGGCTACCAAGAGAGAGACAAAGGACGAACTGTTCATCAAACATTGAAATCATAAAAACATTATTAATGTTTTTCTTTCTTTCTTAAAAAAAATGAAATTATAATTTGTGAGTGATGTAAGCCCTGTGCATATGAACAGTCCCCATATTAATAACAACATTAATAATAACTACTTGAGTAAATATATACATAAGCTGACGACAGGTCCAAAACATGTGCGGAAAGATTCCACCATAGTCATTGCAGATCATGAGAACATAAAATAAAATAAAATTATATAGAAAGACTAATTATAGAAACATAATTTTGTTTGACCACTTGGTATTCAAGCTTCTTTTTTTTTGAAACTGTGGTATTCAAGCTTTGGACCAAGGTATTTTCAATTTTTTTTTCATGAGATCCTCAGTTTCTGAAGATTGAAGGGTTAATTAGTGCAAGAGATTGGATTCCAAAATGAGAGAGAAGATACTGTTTCTCAGTTAGGGTAAACAAGAAAAACTCTACATAATTTAAAAAAAAAAGTTTCTTCATCAATCAGGCATAATATATGCCTTTAATAACAAATCATTCTTGAATCGTGATTTAAACAAGGGGCAAAGAAACCCTAAAACCCAGAAATGAAAAGAGCCTAAATTGCGTTTTCCTTCTTGTGGGCAGAAGAAAGAGATATTAGATCTGAAGTAAGTCATAGATAGATGGTAATAGAGGATAAATAAGACGAGGTAAAGAAAAACCTAGAACCGGAAAATTGAAAAAACAAAAGAGATTAGATCTCAAGCAATTGTGAAAACTAATGGTGGATGTAATGATAAGAAAACCCTTACAATGGATCTTGAAGTTTCACCAGCTCTGATTTTTGGAGCTGTCTGAACTGAAAACCCTAGCTAGCTCTCTTTTTGAAACTTCCCAACGAGTAGTGCTGAAACTATAAGTGACGAACAGTAACTTATAGAAGAAGGAGTAGGTGGATGTAGGCCACTAGCAACTAGCTAGGTATTAGCAAGTGGTGGTTAAAAGAAGGGACAAACAAAAAGAGATGGTGATGATGATGATGAATGATGAATGATGATGGTGGTGGTGATGTTGGGTCATTGTCTTCATGGGAGTCAGGGAAAGCTAACTGTTTCTTCATCTCACCATATCTTACATAAACACATGCATATATAATAAATACATATATATATATATCTATAGAGAGAGAGAGCGAGAGAGAGAGAGAGATTGTGACTTGTGTGTAAAAAATCGTGTTGTTTCTCAGGTTTTTTGCCGTAGATTTATAATGATTTTTGAAGGGAGAGAGCTATTTAGAGGTTCATCAGCCAGCTTTTTAAGGTTCTTTAGTTTTCTTGTTTTATCACATTTAATGAGCGGTGGAAGAGCTTGAGAATTTAGATAATGTTTTTTTAGATAGTAATTAAGTCCTACAGTATTTGTTTTCTTATTTATTTAAGCTTAGATTAACGAGTGGACCGCAGATGAAATAGTAGCAGGCCACGAATTCATATTAATGTACACTGGGATGATTGGTGCACAAAGAAAAAGTACACTGGGATGATTAGTATATATTAGATAATAACTTTTTTGTTATCGAAGTTTTTGTATATTACATAATTGGTCCCAAAAATGATACTATCGTTGTGAAAATCTCGTGAAGCATCCAAAAGTTTTACATCGCCAGTATGGAACTATGTACGTGTTCCATATTGGACTTCAAACAAAGAAAGGAAAATTTCTTAAAACGCATTATTATACTCATGGAATCGCAGGTTGTACTATCATAATATATATCAATAGTTTGATCAAGCTCTTTCTAATAAAAATATTCATGTTGGTTAAACTAAATTGATAAATGATAACTAACAATAGTTACATCTAATACAGTTTTAGTAGTGAATCTTATTAAACTATTCACAAGTTAGGCCATAACAAATAGTACTGTCGATGATAAAATACTTTACAAACAAACTTGAGGCTAATTTCATAAAGTCTCAATCAATTCAGTATTATTTATAAGATCCAGTAGAAAAAGAAAAGAAACATGGGGAATACCTTGTGATAGTCCATAAGTAAAAAATCATACAAGTTTCATCATCTCACTGACCGAACCGAAAAGATATAAGTGGGTGTGCGATTCATATAAGATTTTCCCATTTCAGATAGAAAAGATTACGTAATCCTTCGTGTCGGAGCAGTACCACCCCACCACCACTCTCTTTGAATGTAAACAGTCACAAAGCAGACATTTTAAAATGACGATTTTACCCCTGCCAACCTGTCATCTGCGGACCGACCAGAACAGTAGTGGGCATGGAGCTTTGAACTTTTACACCTTGTGTGGGTCCTTTGTGTAGTGCTTGTTTCTTCTTTCAAGAATGACCCGATAAATTAAATTACCCGGTAACTATTATAACCCGACCCAATCCGGGTCAAAAGACCCGACCCGAGTTTTCTATGATCCGATCACCATTGACGTCAGAATTGTAAAAAAAATGCAACGAACTCAGGAAATGGGAAGATGATGTCTTTCTTCTTCAAGTGATTGATTTGATTGCGACCCTTTTGTCTCCTCAATCCCAATTTGAGATCTTTGTTTTCATTTTTGGAATCGCCTGAATCAAGTTAGGATCTTTGTTCGATCTGTAGGAATGGTGAAACCATCGGATTTCAGAGCAGTTCAAGGGTTTATCCGGTCGCATTATAGTCGGGTCAACCCGGTAACCATCAGCCGGTCAAACCCATCGGCTTTCTCTTCTCCGGCTATTCCATCGAATGGTGTTTCCCAGCTCCAGTCTAGGTTCAGCTCCCACAGCTTTTCCTCCAAACCCAGTTTTACGAACGTGGGCTTATCTCAGATTCTGTCCTCTCCTAAGCTCAATCCAAAGTTGCGAGCTTTGGGTTTGCCTCGTGTGAATGTGAACTTTTCGTTGGCGTTTAGATTGGTGTCCACTAAAACCGCTGGATTTCGAAAGGTTGATGGGAACTTTGCGAGGAAAGTTGTTGACAAGCCTGTGAAAGCTGTTAGTTCGACTTTTGCTAGATACCGTGAGGCTATTGGGTTGCACGTTGATGCGTTTTGGAAAAAGAATAGTCTTGTTTTGTTTGGAGCTGGAGGTGTGTTTGTATGTATCTTCCTTTGGAGGATTATGTTTGGAATTGCAAGCACATTTGTTGGCCTCTCGGAGGGCATGGCCAAGTACGGGTTTCTAGCTCTCTCCTCAGCCATCGTTGCGTTTTCTGTAAGTTCCTCTGTTTCAGTGGTTGACTTTACTATGTGCTTGCATAATGCCATGAAGTTTTCCTGAAGAAAATGAATTGTGGTGCTGTAGTCTTCGAATCATGGTTGTTGGTAGATAGTGATTAGATTTGGAACTTCCGTTAAATGCAATTACGTTGGTTTAGTTTCACCCGGACCCAAGCTATAGGAACGTTCTGCTTGTTAACTGATGTTGGTTTTCCGATGATCTTCATGATGATATTTTAACATCTTAAAGCTAGTAGTACGAATGCATGTTTGTAGGAGGCGAAAAGTGCCATAGGATATTGTTTGCTGTTACATTTTCCTTCGCTTATATCATAAAAGAAATCACTCCTTCACTGCTATTGTATCTAATGATAGGGACTATACCTCCGCTCAAGGTTCACAATAAATCCCGATAAAGTTTACAGGATGACCATGAGAAAGATCAACACAGCAGCTGAAATTCTTGAAGTCATGGGTGCTCCTCTGGCAGGATCAGATTTACGAGCTTATGTGATGTCAGGTGGTGGCATAACATTCAAGAAATTCAAGCCAACAATTAGGAGCAAGCGTTGCTTTCTCCTGTTCCCCGTTCAAGGTTCTGAGAGAAAGGGACTTGTTAGTGTCGAAGTTAAGAAGAAGAAAGGCCAGGTTTTACTTTCTCAACTTCACATTTCTTCTTTTATCCAACCTTCTCCTGTGTTCGTTCACGTTGTAATATCTAGGATTGTGATAAGCTTTGTAGAAGTTTAGCTGCTCGGGTATTCAGTATAGGTCAACTACGTTTAGCCTAGGACTGAATGTATCAGCTGGTTAGATAGTTGGTGAATGGGAAGGGACAATAGGACTGGGATAAGCTTTGAAGAAATTTAGCGGCTCTGTTATATCTATGGCAGGACTAAATATGGCAGGTTAGAGCTTGTATGAGGATGGGGATATAGATATCCTAGAGCATTAGCTTGTGAGTCTCTCACTAATCAATCGTCTGGTTTGTTTCCTCAGTATGACATGAAGCTTTTGGCGGTGGATATTCCAATGGCGTCTGGTCCTGACCAACGGTTATATTTGATTGGCGATGAAGAAGGGTACAAAGTCGGTGGTGGTTTAATCTCTGAGTTAAGAGACCCTGTTGTGAAAGCCATGGCAGCAACTAAGGAGTTCGACAATCTTGACAGAATTGAAGAGGAAGAAGACGCTGAAAGAGAACTTCAAGAAGCTGAAAGAAAACACCGTGAAGAGATCGAGAAGCTCGAAAAAGAGAGCTCTTAAATTCGTTTTTGTTCTTCCCTGGAATACTTGAAAACGTTCTTTCAATTTCAGTATCTCATCAGTAGATATAATAAAAAACAACACCTTCTTGAATCTTCTAAAAGCCAGTTTATTTTTTCTGCTCGCTTCTCGAAATAAATTTGTCGGGCTATTGCATCACATCTTTGATGTTGATTGTAGATCAAAGACTCACTTTTGTCTTGTATCAGAGTTATGCTACACTGATCTTTCATTACTGATTCATACAATGTCGTGTAGATTCTCCTTGATCATTTCAGTTTCTACATATATATAAGAAAACACAACTCAAATACGTGACAACGATAATGATGGATGCTTGGCGACGTTGGCTATAGATGATCAGGGTTTTAGTTCTTTTTCTAAATTATGATTTTATCATTAAGGATAATACTGTAATTATTTGATAATTTAAACTATGCTCATCATATCCTATGTTGTCTTTTGATCAGTTTCTATTCTACAAAATTAGCCATTAACTGTTATGGTTAATCAAACTAATTTCCCATCGAAGAACATGTAAAGGAAAAAATGTTGCTTAAATTGAACGTTCGCTGGATCCTTCTTGTTCATGTTTTTGAATCTTTTCAACAGACAATTTTGATATTGCCTTTACCTCTTTCTCCCTTGCATTGAGGCTGAAACTAATTATCATGATGCAAGCACGCCAACAATCTGAAGCTGGCAGGATCTAGATGTAACTTTTGTTTTCTTTACCCTAAATACGAAACTTGGTCTAATTTATAACTTTTACATTAACTAGATAGGACGTTTGATTCCTTGCAATTCATCTGTAATTTTCTCTTATACTTTTTGCGATTGTTAAAAGTTGGGAAAAGGGATTTGGTTTGTGCTTTCGACTCAGGGAGCTAATGTTCAAGAGTGTTGAGGGTTAATAGGGAATCTTTTCTGGAAGGTAAGATTTTTACCCTCAGAATCATGAAGGTCATAATGCCACATCTTTTAGCAAATCTATGTTAAAAACCATTCCATGTTTCATCAGCCTTTTTGCAGCTTCAGATGATGAAAAATAGTCACAGAAACTCTTATGTTCTTTAACAGATGTGGTCATGTATATGCTGTTGCAGCAGCAGAAACAAGGCTCAAACTCGAAGCCAAAAAGGGTCCTACCTTTCGAAAGGGAGGGTTCATCCGGTAACTAGAATCGAGAAGTGGGAGGAGAAGATCACAGAAGCTAACAGTAATGGCAAGATTGTAAGCATTTCCGCCTATGAGTTGCCTTGTTTGGTTTTTGTGTTTCTTTGGTACTTCATTTGCAAACATGGCTCGATATAATCTGATTCTTTGTAACGTGGAACAGCTAGTAGTAAATTTCAAGGCGTCGTGGTGTTTACCTTGTAGAAAAATAGCACCAATATACCAGGAACTTGCGTCCACATATACCTCGATGATATTTGTTACTATAGACGTCGAAGAGCTTGCTGTAAGTAACCAAAAACTTCTGTTCGTTGCTATTATTTTAAGTGACTCGAATTTGAGAGGTTCCGAGAGGTTAAAATGTGTGTTCAAACACAGGAGTTTAGTAATGAGTGGAACGTGGAAGCAACTCCTACCGTAGTGTTCCTCAAGGATGGGAGGCAAATGGACAAACTTGTAGGTGGAGATCCTGCAGAGCTTCAGAAGAAAACAGCAGCAGCTGCAGAGCTTCACCTCAGACAATCTTAACTGTACTGTACTATATTGTCTCTGTGTTTGAATTTATTCAAACCAAAACGTTCCTGGAGTTGTTGCAGATAAAGTTAGTGTCAAAGGGATTTGTCGTAGTTTTAACTTTGATGCATTCTTGTAGTGTTATCGCAAACAATCTTAGGCATGGCCGTAGATAACATTTGAAATTTCTTCATCCCAATGGAGTATCTTCACATTTGAAATTTCTTCATCCCAAAGGAGTATCTATCTTCTGCACATTTCTTTTCTTTTACATCTGTAATTGTCTTACTCTTTTGACTCTTTATGAACAATCATCAAGAATAGCAAGAAGAAAATGAGAAATAAGGACTACTCTATGAACCATTTACCGAATAATAGATCAATAATCAAATTATTGCGAATCAAAAACTCTGCTTTTCCCCCAGCTCTGTGTTGGTTACATACTGTTTCATAATAAGATACATCTCGCAACTATAGCGTTACTTCTCTTGAGCAATAAGCTGAGCCTTGCAAAAAGAATGTACCGGATGTTTCTATGAATCAGAGTCTGATCCAGAATCTGTATCTGCATCACATTGCACCCCAAACGGTCTCAGTCTGTTTGTGTTTGCTTCCAATGGGGGCATGTCATCATCACTCCCTTCACTCGAAACTATTTCACCATCACCATTATGCTGTGCGATGGGTATTTGAGAGCTTTCATCAGCTGGAATTGGCTTAGCATCTCTGAAGATTTCTGGCCTGCATTCACCATGTCCAAACTTAACATGAGCTTTGATAAACAAAACTAGATGTCAATCATACCGCAATTAAACGAAACAAGCTTTTACCATTCCGGAGACTTTTGGAGGAGACGGATTTGCTCAAAGAAAAGAACTTTACAGACGATAGATGTAACTTTGCTGCCAGACTCTTGAGCCTTTTCCTTTCCTGTATGGTCAATGACTACAAAGCTTCCTGCAAATCAGTGCAGCAGCAACAACAATAAAACACCATCTCAATAAAATCCAGAGCATATGCGAATATGTAAGTCACATTGTTAATACAAGCTAGAAATGTTACCTCGTCTGATCCACATGCTCTCACGAAACTTGGCTGGAAACAATGCTAATGAGTTCTCTCCTTTTGCATCCATTATCTTCAAAGGGACAACAAAGTAATCAAACAAATCAAATTGAGAGAAACAACTAAGCCTAACCAACTGAGAGAAACAATCCGACGAAAAGGCTATTGGCGAGATTGAATAAAGGAACGAAAACCCATAAACAAAAAGGTTTACTTACCTCAATTTGATTAGAACCTCTGAGAGAGACGACTTGGGCGATGCTCTGACATTCCTCAAGCGTGAAATCCTGCTCTGACGCTGCTTGTTTCAGATTCCTTCTTCCTCTGTTCATCTCTGTCAACTCCTCAACTCAGATTCTACAAAAGTTCCAAACTTTCTAACAGCAAAAACCACAGATGTCGAGATTAGGGTTTAACTGGAATCGCAGAGATTGGTTCCTAAAGAGAAGCCAAAAAAACAGCGAAAAGGATTGTTGTTTTCCTTTTAAACGAGGGTAATATTTATTTTATGAGCTGAGGGTATAAACGTCATTCCATTGACCAAGTTACGTCGGTGTAACCGAAGCACTCGGATTTGCAGATAAACCGGAAATTCGTTTTTAACCGTAAACAGACATCCCGCGGCGGTCTGTTAACTCTCCTCCGCCGCCCGATATTATACTCCTCCGTTCCTGATATTGTTCGAGACCTCTTTCACTTCATAGGTTCGTTATTATGTTCTCTTTTTAATCTTAAGCTAACGTATCATATAATTGAATGATGTATCGTAACTTACGATTCGTTAGATAAGAAAGTGTTTTTTAAATTGTTCAAAGTTGATAGCTTTTTGTGTAGTGATGGGTAGGAGAAAGCAATCCAAGCCACAGCGTTCGTTGGGACTGATCACCGAAACTGGTTCAGATAACGACGGAAAGCAATTATCCGGCGACGAGGCACAAGGTTCTCGGGGAAAGAAGAGTGTTGAAGATATCGATAAGCCATACTATGTGAACATATGTTTAAGTAGTCGAGTGTCGGAGGTGGAGAAACACTTTGATATAGCTGAAGTTGTTCTCACTAATTTAAGTTTAAGAGAAGGTGTGTGCAACAGTGGTTCACTCACACCCGTTGAGATTGATCATGGTCTGGATTGCTCGTTACGGTTTCGTCTGTGCAATGTGACTAAGTTTGTTGATCGGATTAAGCTTGGTCACTGGCCTGTGTTGTCTTCTAGTGATATAACTTTGGAGTTGGTTGATAGAAAGGTGTCTGATGATGAAGCTTCTGGGTCAGTGATGTGGTCTGCAAGTTTTGATGGTCCAGGCGAAGGGGTTTCGGGTCTTGCTCATTTGGCAAGTATAAAGTTTTTGACTTTAAGGCTTGTGCCGGGTAATCAGGGATTGTTGTCTCCTAGAATTAGAGTTGAGATGTTTGAGCAGGCTTTTGATGCTTGCGACTCGCTTCTTGAGAACACAAGGCAAATATGGAAAAAGAGTATGATTCATGTCATGTCTTGGTTGAGGCCAGAGGTAATGACATCAGAGGCTAGGTATGGGACACAATTATTAAACGTGGAGGAGAATGAGAGATCCATGGAGACAGAAGATGAAACTCTGGACTCTAGCAAACAGTCGGGGTTTGATGTTGCTGCTTTTTATGAAGCCATAAAGCCATCAAAGTGAGTAAGCAATTATTTTTTCTTCTTCTTAATGTATGTAATGTCTGTAATTATTTTTCCAACTTATTAGCATATTATTGATTCAGGACGGATGCGATGCTCGAAGATGATATAACTGATTTGCTCCCAGAACTTAGGCCGTACCAACGACGTGCAGCTTATTGGATGGTGCAGCGAGAGAGGGGAGATCCAATATCGTTGGGAGACAAGGAAGACAACCAATTCATCTCACCTTTGTCTATCTCCATTGGATTTCTTGACTCTGCTTCAAAAATGTTCTTTAACCCATTCAGGTTAGCTCCTCTTAATGTGCAACAAATAGTATAAGTCTCTCTCAGTAAAGTTCTAACTGTTAATAGAAGAACTTGATCTGATTTGGTCTATTTGTCATGCTTTATTTGTTTTTAGTGGGAATATCTCATTGACGCCAGAGTATTTTTCACCTCGAATTCCAGGCGGTATCCTTGCTGGTAAGAACAGTTTGCAGCTTCTTTTTTCCTCCATGTACTATAACTAGAAAATTAGTTTACATTGTATGGACTTTCCGTTCACGGAAGAATAATTTCGGAACTTGTATGTCATAAGTCTACTTGGTGTATCTGGCGGAATCTACTTCTCATACTTGAGCTCATGCCATTAGCTTTTGTGGTATTTCATTCTTAGTGTGGTAAAATACGAATGCTGCAGATGAAATGGGGTTGGGAAAGACGGTTGAACTACTTGCTTGCATATTTTCTCATCGAAAACCAGACGAGGATGAGACATCTGTGTCTAATGGGTCATCATCGGTTACAGAAGATTGTAAAACTGGCTTGAAACGATTGAAAAGAGAACGTGTTGAGTGCATATGTGGAGCTGTCAGTGAAAGTCGCAAATACAAAGGAGTATGGGTACAGTGTGACATGTGTGACGCTTGGCAGCATGCAGAGTGTGTAGGTTATTCACCTAAAGGTAAAAGTAAGAAGGCTAGTCAAGATGATGAAAAAGCATCTCAAAAGAAGAGCAAAAAAGATGCGGTGAAAATTGTTGTCAGACAAGGTGAATATATGTGCCAAATGTGCTCTGAACTTCTACAAGTAACTGCTTCTCCCATCTCTACGGGTGCCACTCTTATTGTTTGTCCAGCTCCTATATTACCGCAATGGCATTCCGAGATTAAACGGTATTAAAAGTTCTTCTCTACCCTGTTTCTTTCCTCTGTTATGCTTCTACTAGAGGAACATTTAACGGGATCACTTTCAAAAGTCTTAATATTTTTTTTTTATCTCCGCATCATGTAACGTTAGTCCTGTTTTACTTTTTTCATCTGTCCTGTTGTAGCCATACGCGCTTGGGTTCTCTCGTAACATATATCTATGAAGGTGTGAGGAACGTATCACTCTCTGAGGAACCTATGGTCGACATCACTGAACTCCTCAATGCTGACATTGTCTTAACTACATATGATGTCCTCAAAGAGGACTTGACACATGACTGCGACCGGCATGATGGTGACCGCCACTGTCTTAGATTCCAGAAAAGGTGCGATTGGTGATATGTTGGATTCTCGTTTCCCTCCCATTTTTTTCATTATATTGAACAAAAAAATTGTTTTAGAATGTGCCAATATGGGTTAGTTTCATACTCATGTATTCAGACGAATCACTTTGAGCAACACTGATATAAATCTGATAAGATTGTTACTTTATATCCTGGTTTCATGCAACTGAATAGCTTTTGGAAAGATTGGGTAAAGATGTTGTGTTGTGGTAGGTATCCTGTTGTTCCTACGCCACTCACGAGAATATTCTGGTGGAGAATTTGCTTGGATGAGGCCCAGATGGTGGAGAGCAATACAGCTGCTGCAACAGAGATGGCTTTGAGATTACATACCAGAAACCGCTGGTGTATCACTGGAACTCCTATACAACGCAAACTTGATGACTTATTTGGACTGTTGAGATTCCTGAAAGCAAATCCTTTCGATGTTTCAAGATGGTGGACTGAAGTTATAAGAGATCCATATGAGGTCTGACCACAACAAATAGTTAATTTTCTTACCTTTTTTATGGTTTTTCCTGTCTGAACAACCTTGATGCTTTGTTCAGAAGCGAGACGCAAAGGCCATGGAGTTTACGCATAGATTTTTCAAACAAGTTATGTGGCGTTCTTCGAAAGCCCATGTGGCTGATGAGTTGCAACTTCCACCACAAGAGGAATGCGTTTTATGGCTCAAATTTTCCGCAATTGAAGAACACTTCTATAGCAGGCAGCATGAAACTTGTGTGAGTTATGCCCGTGAAGTTATAGAAACTTTGAAACGTGATATTCTCAAAAGAGGTACCATGGGGTGCGAATAGTATCTTTTGCACTTTCCTCCCTTTTGTCTTTACTTGCCTCTAAAAGTTCCCTCTTAGAAGTTTTACGTGGCTCTGTGCTAGCTGCTTAACTATTTATCCCATTTATGATAATCTACAGGTCATAGTTCTTCTGAGAATCCTTTGATCACTCATGCCGAAGCTGCGAAACTGTTGAACTCGCTATTGAAACTGCGCCAAGCTTGCTGCCACCCTCAAGTAGGAAGTTCTGGTTTACGTTCATTGCAACAAACTCCAATGACTATGGAAGAAATTCTAATGGTGAGTTCGCGAGAGTTAGTTTTTCGATCTTTGTTAGTGATTTGTGCTAATTGAATTTTTTCTTAGGTCCTTGTGAAAAAGACCCAGAACGAAGGAGAAGAGGCTCTTAGAGTGTTAATTGTTGCTTTAAACGGGATTGCTGCTATTTCCATGCTTAAGCAAGAGTTTTCTGAAGCAGTATCATTATACAAGGAAGCATTAAATATTACTGAAGAGCACGCTGAAGATTTTCGTCTTGATCCTTTGTTAAATATTCATATTCTACACAATCTAGCTGAGATACTACCAATGGTCGAAAGCTGCAGAGGAAAACGTTCTGCATCAGGAAGCCCTAAAAGTGAAATAGATGTAAAAGATGACGATCATTATTGTGCAGCGAAAAGGCAAAAGATCAATGAGCTCGACTGTTCAACTCATGTTTCTTCAGAAAGTGCACAGCAGTGGGAATGCAATCCTCCAGACAGTGGTTTAAAGAAGGATGGAATGTATCATGACGAGTGCAAAACTCTGGATATAGTTTGTGACACATTGAAAGTTAAGTATTTATCCGCATTCAACGCAAAGCTTTCTGCGGCACAGCAGGAATTCACTAAATCATACAATCAGGTAATTTCCTCAAAATGCTTCAAAAATGTTGCTGCTACTCTTTTATCTCCATAAAACTGCTTGTAACCTTAGCCAAAGAGTTAGTGTAATCCATCATGATATAAAGTCAGGCACGTTATATATCGAGCCATTACTTATTTCCTGGAGGTCATACTCTATGCTTTAATGCTAAATAGTTTTATAACTTTCGAAGGTTTCCGAGTCGTTGAGAAATATGGGGAAACAACCTTCGATTTGGTGGTTAGATGCTCTGCAACTTGCGGAACAGAACAAAGACTTCTCCAGCGAGTTGACCAGGAAAATTGAAGAGGCCATCCATGGAAGCTTAAACAATTCAAGCTCCTCCAGAGCAACTTCTCGGTTAGTTTATTAAAATTTGGAGTTTCATGACATCTATTTTCTCTATGTGACGAATAATTCACGTGTCTGGAAATTTATTGGAACAAGTGACCTGAGGGACTTGTTAGCTTTATTAAAAGACTAGACTGGTTTGTCATATAATTTTAGTATCATATGAGGTGACTTTCATCGTTACATTTGTTTCCGGCTTTGTAAGCGTACAGTTATATGGGATCACATATGCAACTCGAATATGTTAAGAACTAACTTGCTAAGTTCCCTTATTCCAGCTTTAGAACCATACATGGCATGAAACTTCATCTGCAGACTTGTATTGATACGCTGGAAAGCTCTAGAAAGGCAGTGATTGATAAGCTCCTAGAGATTGACCAGACTATGGAGAAACCAAAATTGGAGGATATTGAGCGTATTGGTAACTGCAAGAATTGTCAACTGAAAGATGATGGCCCCACGTGTATTCATTGTGAGCTAGATAAACTATTCCAGGTCTACTTCTTTTACTTGTTTGCGCTTTTATGAAGTTTTATTGATATCATTACAAGCTGTCACCGTCATCGTGTGTTGAAATCTCTCAGGAATATGAGGCTAGGCTATTCCTTCTTAACAAATCTCGTCGGGGAGTAATGGAACATGCATCTGCCGAAGAGATAGTAGATCTACAGAAGAAGAAATCTGCCCGTAATCTTTTCTTTGTTGGTTTGTCATCGAGAGACAAGGATGTGAATCCATCATATGGTGATAACGAGGAACTCACTAAAAGAAATGCTGGTGACGCCGTCATTGTAAGAGACTTGATCTATCTTCGATTTGGTCTTCCAACAAGTCTTCAATTTTATCAACTGAGAAGAAAGCGTAACCACATTTATGTGTATTATTATTGAGTTGGTGTTATCTACTTCCTCTCCTATCTTAAAAGTAAAAAGCTTAGAAACTACATAATTTTGCAGTGATCGTCTCGGTCTAATACAATTGCCCTTTCTGTTTTGATTATAGGTTTCAAAAGCTCCATCTGAAACGGAAGTAGTCCTTGGTGTGATAAGAAACCATTGCAAAACTTATTTAGATAAGGAAACCAAATTGGCAGCCACAAAACATTTACAAACCCTTGAGGTAACATGGATAAAAGGGGTAAACTAATCCTTCATTTTCAAGTTTCAACTGGATCTGACATTTGCAATTTTGCTTATCTGATTAAGGTGATGAGGAAGGAATATGGACATGCAAGGCTCTTGGCTAGGGCTCAAGCTCACCTCCTACGTGCCTATGATGAGATTAAGATGGCAACAATGAGACTACAGCTTAGAGAATCTGAAGATGACACGTCGATTTATGCTTTGAGCCTGGATGAGTTAGACGCTGCTAGTGTGCAGAACACAAATGATAAATTTTTGGCGCAGTCCTCGTTGCTTAGTATAAAAGGAAAGCTTCGTTATTTGAAGGTAAACTTGTTCCCTTAGTGGAAGTTTACCTAGTGGTGGTATTGGCCTTACCTCCTATTTAGATTATGCAGAGAAGTCATTAATGTATGTGTTGCTACTTATAAGTTTACGTATAGAGTGACGCTTGATCACATTTTCTTTTCTGGAATCCCACCTCCATATGTTTTCATGACTAAGTTCTCTTTGTGGGTTTGAGACTTTGGAGAGCTTGAAAAAAATCTTGCATACTTCTCCCTTTATTCTTTGACTTTTTATGCAATATAAACAGATCTTTTATCCTTTTCAGGGGTTGATAGAATCCAAACAGAAACAAGAACCTGAGAGTCCAGATCACTCGTCGCCAATACAGGAAACAGTAAAGGCTTTAGATCTTGTTGAACAGGAAAGCGAAAACCTTATAAAGCGAGAGGAAGCATGTCCGATTTGTCATGAAAATCTACGAAACCAAAAGATGGTTTTCCAGTGTGGACACAACACTTGCTGTAAATGTAAACACTTTACCGCTTTTGTTTGCTTGATCTTAAGGATCTGGATTTGCATGGACACTATATACTCACTGCTGTCTAATGCATCTTCCCGAACCACACTTCAGAATGTTAACGATATCATCTTCTTTGTGTCTGTTCACGCAGGCTTTTTCTCTATGACTGAGCGCGGATCAATTGATCAGAGTTTGCAAAAATGGGTGATGTGCCCAATATGCAGGCAGCATACAGATGTTAGAAATATTGCATATGCTGATGACAGACGAAACAGTTCTTCCACAGATCACAAAGAAAACGAAGCATTGTTGCCTGTTCAAGGTTCATATGGAACAAAGGTTAGATAGCTTCCTTGCCCTTAAGATTTGTCCAGATGAAGTACTTCTTTTTCTCATCTATTGTTTTGGGGGTAGATCGAAGCTGTTACTAGAAGAATCTTATGGATCAAGTCAAGTGACCCACAAGCCAAGGTTCTTGTTTTCTCCAGCTGGAACGATGTTCTTGATGTGTTAGAACATGCCTTTGCTGCTAATGGTATCACATTCATCCGGATGAAAGGAGGAAGGTAATGTAGTGACAACTTCAATCGCGAAATTTATTAAAAGTGTTGCATCCTATGTGAGTTAAAGGAGTTATATAGCGTTGATTCCATGGAAATGCAGGAAGGCACAGACAGCCATTAGCAAATTTAAGGGGGCCGAGAAAGAAATCGAGAAGACAAATTCCCATCCAAAAGAGGCAAAATCGATCCAAGTCCTATTGCTTTTGGTGCAGCATGGTGCCAACGGTCTTAACCTTCTAGAAGCACAGCATGTTATTCTGGTGGAGCCGCTTCTAAATCCGGCTGCAGAAGCGCAAGCTGTTGGGCGTGTTCACCGGATTGGACAAGAGAAACCTACTCTGGTTCATCGATTCCTGGTTCGTGCATCTTCTTTATTTGTCACCTTGGTGTTGTACAGTATCAAGATCCTGCCTTAGGTGATTAACTTTGATCTTGACCTCTCTTTTTTGGTGGGAACTAGGTAACGGGTACAGTGGAAGACAGTATCTACAAGTTGAACAGGAGTAAAAACACAAACATAAGCTCATTTAGCAGCAGGAATACAAAGAATCAGGATCAACAGTTTCTGACACTAAGAGACCTCGAGTGTCTGTTTGCGTCACCAACAGCAGAAGCAGCAGAGACAGAAGAAAACCAGGGAGACATACAGAAGAATCTGAGAGATCTACCGCCCTCAGTCGCTGCAGCTATAGCAGCCGAGAGGAGAATGAGAGAAAGCAATGCATCGACATCAACTACAAACACATGACGATTATAGAAAATGGTTGCAGAGAGAGTTGGTTTCTGGCAAATTGGTTGTTGGAGGATCTTGGTATCTGTACATAAGTGAAGAGAGAAGTAGTCCAAAAAGACGCTGCTTCTCTTTGTGTTGTCTACATTCATCGTGGATAGTTAACCTCTCAAACTTTTAGATATGCTTAGGAAAGGAATAAGAGTTATTATTTTCTAATCATTTTTTGTATTATAACAGTAGAGCTTTATCTTATTATATATATAGCCATAGAGTCGACTAAAGTATATAGCCCATGAGGCAAAAATTTTAAAAGAGCTTCCAGCTACTGAACATTGACGTAATAGTCGCGGCTGTTGAAATCCGTACTGCACATCTCGAGATTAAACCTTGACATTATTCTCATTAGCTGCTGCCTAACAGTGTCTGCAGACTTCATCGCTCTATTGTTGACAAACTTCTCAAACACCAGTTTGGGTTTCCATCTGTGAGAATTGCAAGTGCCCATGTTTGGGTGAGGTCCATTTTGCTTGTATTAAGCATAGCTATAAGAGTAAAAGCAGAGGACAGAGAAGAGACGACTCACTGTTTTGCTTGTAAGGCGTGGTACAATTTTAGCAGCGTCAGGTGATTTCCATCTTTGTGTCCAAACTTAGCTTTAGCTTCGTCTGCTGCTTTTTGAGCCTCTCTAGGCCAGACGAAGCAACTTGGTACTACAGAAAAAATCGGTTTTATCACAGAATAGGCGCATGGAAGAGGTCAGCAGATGCAGACAGGCGAGAGGGACGATACCATTTGCTTTAGAGAGTACTGACGAACTGCAACTACATGCATCAGCACTTACTTAGATATCCCCAACCATGGACATGGAGAACCCAAACTAGTGAGCTGCTTATGACAACCTAGCTCTAAGATTATAAAGTCTAATGGCAGGAAAACACGGACACACAAATGCTGATTCATAGCATGTTTGTATGCAGTACATGTTCATGAATATATACGACATGCTTTTACATGAGTGCTCTGAAAAATTCTTTTTCTCAAAAAACTCTATCTATCTTTTTTTATCAAAACTATAATGCAGTCTACATGGATTCAGAGATAGTGTCTATTATGTCTCAGTACATACCATCATCATCGCCCTGGATAATGAGCTACGCTCTTGCCAATATGTTGTTTCTTCGCTGATGCAGCCTAATGATGTTCTAAAAATTGTAACATTTTAATATGAAATGATGTGGTGATCATTGGATGATTTAGTAACTGTTGAATTGGTTATATCGAGCCCGTTTTTCTATTCATATTCACTGTCGTTAAAAGCTATTATTAACTTTATGTCTTCAAGGTTCACACAGATAACATTATAGTGGTTTTTTTCCGAAGAATAAGCAAGGAAAGAGTAGTTGATTTTGAACTCTAGTGGAGTATGAACTCAACCCAGAAAGCAGAGTATTAACATTAGAGTGGCTTATTATTGTTAAAGCTGGAAGAGTCTTTACCATCCTTTATCCTTGGGTCTTAGCACATATTCTTTTTAAAAACAAAACTGATTTAGTTAAATAAAAATTGAGTAATAATACAAGAGTTCAGCATTATTTAAGAATTTTAAGAATCAAGTCTAAGTTAACAAAAAGAAAAAAATATAAACTATTCCATCCTTTTTTTCTTAATTTAAATCAATTAACTAAAAAAAGGAGAATAATCTTTTAGAGAGTTCTCTCAATAATGATACTCTTAAATTTACATTTTTCGCTGTATGCATGTATTTAATGAAGAAAATAAAAATTAGTTGTCGGTCTATTATCATTGTATTTATGATAATGTGAAAACTTTTTGTCCAACCGGAGAAATTCTTATTAGTTGTTTATGTTATTAAATCAATATTTAAATTTAAGAATTTAGGTAAACATTAATTATTAAAAATGAAACCGTGTTTAAAGATCTTTAAATTTTCTTCATTAGGAACCATAATCAATGATTTAAACTAACAGTATGTGTATTAAGTTAGTGTAACTGTCTCATTAATATAGTAAATTGTTGCATTTAATAAAAGTTTATGACAATTAATAGTATGTTGTTCGGAAATGATATTTAGTTTTTAATAATTTATTATTTGTCTGTACTAATTATGTCCGAGGTGATAAATATCTATTGATCACTTCACTATTTCTTCTTTATGCAAAACTAAACTTTTGTAATGATTGAAAAGATATGATGAATGGTTGTAACCATTCGTTCAATAGTTGCAACTGTTGAAAAAATAACAACAAATTAACACTTAAATCTCCAATATTATTTATGATTATGAGAATTGTAAGTATCCGAGAGATGTTCCTTGCGAAAGTATGATTGGTCTATTTGAGCAAGCTTTAACACAGAAATGAATTCACAGCAAAATCAAGCTCTACCAGGTTAACGACTACATGATATGTTATCACAATGTGTATCCGGCCGAGGCAGAAGAGAATGGGAGACAAATTGAAAAGGATGTCGTTGATACATTTATTGTGAGGCGCTTAAAGACACTGGCTGCAGAATCACTAGTAAATCGACATGTAATATTTTATCAAATATAAATATTAATAATTTGATAGTAGTAATATTTTTGAATTTTAATTTTAATTATTATAATTTTTAATTAATAACAGAATAAAAATGTTAATATATATAGAAAAGTATAGATAAGCTTTAAAATATTAATAAATGTTAAAAAACTTTAAAATATGTATTTATCTCTTTTAAATATACAAAGAAAAAAAATTCTCTTTCTTTCTCTCAGTTAAAAATATCTGAAATACCCAAAATAACTAATATATTTGAATTTATTGTTTAAATTATAGTTTTAGTATCAGAAACCTTGCAAATAGTGGAAAGAAGAGTGAACCAGGTCTAACACAAAATGTGTAAGGTCGTTGAGAAAATTTTTGAGATGAGCCAAATTATATGGGAATAATTTGAAAATTACCTTGATTATTATTCAAAATTTGAGAAATATATTTCTTTTTTTTTACTTTTTGAAAACTACAATTTCTTATATGTGATAAGTCATTTTTATCTTATTTTTAGATAAAAAAAATTATAACAATTAAATCTAAAATTCTAAAATATTAGTTTAAATTTGTTAGTATTTATTAAAGATAAATACAGTATTGAGATAAATAAAATATTAATATAAATAAAACATATGTTATTTCAATCCAAATAAAAGTGATAAATACATATTTTTTTTAAAAAAAGTAACATTTATTAATATTTTAAAGCTATGATTAGTCCAATTCTAGGAGGAAAAAACTGAAAATTAACGAAAATAAAATTCTAATTAATTAATTGGTTATGTTTAGTTTAGACGGTTAGATTTGCTTTAGGTAATATGGTTCGGTTTAAGCAGTATGATTTGGTTTAGCTGGTATGATTCAATTTAGAATGTTCACCTTGGTTATAAGTTTGTTGAAAAAAACATTGTGAGACGGTAAAAAAGTATTTTCACGAATCAAAACCACTGTTGCAGAGAGGGCAATTCCTCTTGAAGTCACTCCATTTCCGGATGCAATCAAGACAGTGCGTTCACCTGCATGAAATAACCATAAAGCATGGCCTTTCTTATATTTCTTTGACATACTATTTTGCTTGCAGTAAGATTTTTTTAGACGTTCAATGATGAAAGCTAATATCCCATGGATTACAAGAGATTAAGCAATATATACGACAAGAGTTAGGGGAGGTTTCTGAGCTCTTAAGCTCAACAGTCTCAATCTCCATCCTTTTCATGATCCCTTGATCTATGTATTCACTTTCATATGGAAATAACATAGGATAGAAAAGCAAAATGTTATAAAGGCAAAAATGTTAAAAACGAAAAATGGGTCCTCTTTTCTGATAATTTGGAGAGTATGCTTCTTTTTTCTTGTGTTATAACATTTGACAAGACAAAAAAGTCAACAGTGAATAAGACATGAAAACCACAAAGGCCCAGAAAAGAAGCAAAAATTTTATTCAAAGTTGGAAACTGGAGAAAATCGCACTTGGTCTTGAATCTTGGTTGATGTCTCAGTTGTCTTCAGCTACGGGTTTATCAATGAATGTCTTCTTTATCCAACCAAACGGCTGCAACGATAAAAAATTGATGTCAGATAGGAAAAAAAAATGAGATTGATTAGAGAGAAAGGTGAGGAGCTTAATCTCTTGATAACACCAAATCACACATGGTCAGTGTCAGTTAATCAAAGATAATACTGAAAAACAGAATCCGTTAAATTCCAAAAGAAAGATGGAAACAACAGGTAAACTAGTTCATGTCTGATTCTATCCTCGTAAAGATGTGAGCAAGTGAAGCTAAAGATTGTACAACCTAGAAGCAAAGCAGGAGAGTAACCTAAAAATGAAAAGTGGACACCACCAATTCGATTATAGGTGATTACTATCTACGACAAAAGAGAAACTTGACAAACCGAATCAACGAACCCTTTCATGCAATGCTTTTACATTAAATTAACGCCTTTAGTGATAACATGTAACGAGATCGAAGAATCACCACACCACAAACGAATCTCTCATTCCAAATCAAGCCAGCAATTTCAAGAACATAACCTAAAAGGAATCAAGAGGCAGAGATTGGGAATCTTACTTGAACGACCCAGATAGCGCCGGCTGCGGCGGCCACACCCCATCCTACGGCGGCCTGGATATCCGCCGATTGGATCTTTGGCTTCATCGCCTTGAGCGCACCACCTCCTTGCATCATTGCTTTGATCTCTCTCTCTCGTTCGCTGTCAAATCGATCTAAGCCCCACTCAAGATCCTTAACGAAATGACGATAATCAATGCGATGAGAATTTTTGACATTAAAAAGGGATTTCTTCGACCTAGTCAAACGCTACTTTTTAACACTGCCTGCCGTCCTACGTCTAAATACTTGAACAACGTGCCGTTTATTCTTCAAAATTTACTTCAGATGAAAAGTTGAACACAGTTCCATTTCCTTGATGATTAGCGTTAATTAAACCACATCTATAAGACGTAACAATGATTTTCGATATAAAAACAGCAAAATAAAGTCCAAACAACCAACAGTCGATTCTATATTGAAGAACCAAGCTTTGCATTCCTCTTTCTTGGACTGTCTGGTTTAGTGGCCGGTCGACGACCCTTGTCCGGACCACCAATGACGCCCCATTCCTCAAACTGCATCTGTCTAGCCCTTGCTCTTTCTTTCTCCTCTTCGGATTTCGTGGAGTAACAGTAAGGACAACAAACTCCATGCTCATACTCTGGAGCTTCCATGTCTTCGTCACTTATAGGCTGTTTGCATCCATAGCAGAGTTTATGGGTTCCTTGAGCTAAACCATGTTCTACAGATACACGTTTGTCGAACACAAAGCACTCGCCTTCCCACAGACTCTCGGTTTTAGGGACTTCCTCAAGGTACTTCAATATCCCACCTTTTAGATGATACACCTGACAAGATAAATGTTTTGATCGTTTTAAATACCTGTGAAACCAACAGCTCAATATGGTTAGAGGTTGTATCAGGTTACCTCTTCGAAACCTTGGCTTAGAAGAAAGCTTGAAGCTTTCTCACACCTGATTCCTCCAGTGCAGTACATTGCGATCCGTGGCAGCGTCTTTGGTTTTTCAGCTTTGTCTTCTTTATCGGTGATCTCAGAAAATTCCTCTTTCTCCACCTTTGCTTGCGTTTCATTGCCTTCTTGCTTCAATGCAAATTGATTCTCCACCCAAGATGGGAAATGTCTGAAAGCTGTGGTACACGGATCCACAGCTCCCTTAAACTTTCCAATTCTAGTCTCGTAGGTATTTCGCACATCAATCACTACCTGAAACGCAAAAAGTAATTTGACAATTACAAAGATCTGATATCATAGATCTACCACAACCTGTAAGTAACATTTCACCAAGAGTAAACAAAGACAAAAAAATCATAAGTTTTCCATGCATAAACACTAAATTATCTCGATTCAGAGTGAATCAGAAGTTTCAGAACTTAAATGGAAGCTTCACAAACACAAAACCAGACACGGGAAAGTGATTTAGCTTTGTTCTTGATGATTATTCTAGCTACAGTATAGTGATTAGAGATCTCACGGTTTCTGGATCACTGATTAGTTCATTCCATTCCTCGGGGCTCACATATGTTCCAACTCTTTCCATTGGCGAAACACTGGGCATTCCAAGTGAAACAATCTGCAGAGACATTAGAAAAGCATAAAGACTCTTTGACAAATGTACAAAACTCCAGCAAAGAGACTCTTAACTAAACAAAGACGAGAATGTACCTCTTTCTTAAGTTTGACCCTAACGTGGTCCCATCTAAACGGAGCATCTTCACCAGCTGCAAGAGGAGAGCTACTGCTATGACCATGGTGTATTGCTTCTTGTTCAGGACTCACAGGTGTCTCCACTTGCCTCAAACCATTGAGTCTGATATCTCTCTGTATAAATGCCAACACTCTCTCCACTGATTCACGACTCCCACAGATACTCCCATTGATCCCTTCTGGTGCAAGAATGATTCCACCTGAGACACGCTGGTGACACAAGAACAAGCCTATCCGATTACTGCTTTTCACTCTCGAGTCAATAAGATTGAGAAACATAAAAAGGCTTCACCTTTCGTATAGGAAAGACACTAAAGATCCAAACTTTGATTGAGATAGAAGAAACGACGTACCAGTTCTTCGCAGAGATCCTTGAGGGGCTTCCTGAGATCAGCATGGTCAGGAAAATCAGCGAACTTGTAGAACGAAACCACAACGAGCGAGCCTACTTCCGACTCGTTGGATTCTGGTCTGCTCGAAAAGCACTGCGAGACCGTAGCCATGCTTTGCCTTATAGCTCCGGCGCTGGAACAAGCCACCGTGGATTTCAGAGAAGAAGCAGGAGAGGAGGAGAGATTCTGTGGTTGGGATTGAGGGAATAGTAACTCGGGCTTGGAGTTTCCAACTGTTGAGCTCGAATTCGCTCCCCCATCGGAGAATGTAGACTGAGAGTGAGGTGGTGGTTGTGATGAGAGCATCCTAGCGGCGGCGAGGGACGGCGGAAATCTCCAGTGGCAAAACCGTAGCATTGGGGTTCTAATCGAAACAGATTCTGTGGGCTTATACCAAACCGGACTAAACCAAATAGTCACGTGGCTTTAAACAACTGTTTTTTTTCTCTACAGCTTCCTTTTACACAAGATTGGTAACAAGTCCTTTGTCTCTTATTGTGCTTTCAGATTTTCTGTTTCATCTACTTGATGTGGTTTGTCCTCAACCTGTGTTTAGTGTTGAGCATAAATGCTTTGTCTCCGGAAAAACTCCACCACAATTGGTAATGCTCTGTCTTCTTTCTTCAGGAGCTCAATTCTTCTTGTGAGAGCTACGTGTGCTGTAACTAGATTGCTAGTGAATCTACGTACGTCTTTGGTTCTACATATTATGCATGGTTGCATACGTCGGTGGCTTTCAAAGGATAGTTGAACTATTTCAGGTTTGCTTACTTTACTTGTTTGCTTATGTGAAGTTTTATTGGTATTAATATAAGTTGTCACCATCGTCGTGTTTTGACAAATCTTCCCAGGAATATGAGGCTAGACTATTCCTTGTTAACAAATCTCGTAGGGGAGTAATGGAACATAAATCTGCTGAAGAGATAGTTGATCTACAGAAGAAGAGATCGGCCATTAAAATTTTCTTTATTGGTTTGTCATCGGAAACAAGGATGTAAATCCATTATATGATGATAACGAGGAACCCACCAAGAAATGCTGGTGACGCCGTTAGTCACTTGATATAAGTCTTCAATTTCATAAACTAAGAAGAAAGTGTAACCAATGTGTCATTTATTGATTTGGTGTTAACTACTTCCACTTTGTGTAGAAGGTAAAAACCTTTTGAAACAACATGACATAAAGCGTAACCAAGAATAACTTTTTTTTTTCATTTATTTGTTCACTCCAAAAACATGTGTTTCTTAAAAACTCTCCTCAGTATTAATTCCTTTTTGTTTTTACAAATCAGATTTCGTGAACAAAGTGCCCAAGCTCTCAGCCCAAATGAAGTCATTCATGGATGAAAATGTGATTATCATTTTCTTCCTTTTATTTTTCAGCTCGTTTTTCTTCAATATAGACACTGAAAACATCATTAGTGGTAGTATTTCAACCTGAAGAATAGTCTAACAAGTATCTAGCTAGAACCTTCATGACAATAATAATACCATTTATCTAAAATTTTACAAAACCATGTTCACAGTGATTCACTAGTTTTTCTAAGGAAAACATGTTGGGACAAGACATATATATACAGTTGTAGTTTTTGGATATCCAATAATGGGATATATTAATGTACTGTTTTTTCAAAATGAAATAAATAGAGTGATATATAATGGTGACTGAAAGATATACAGTAATAATTAGATAGACAATGGTCAATGTATATATATGCGACTTAATATAGTTATGTTAGTCTCGTATATATAAGAGGTTCATTTCGAAATGAGCATACACTTTTGACAATTTAACAATATGTTTAGCCGGAAGTTTTTTTTTTTCCAAGCCTCCATAGCCTCCACTAATAGTAGTTATCGATGAAATATGAATTTTTTTTTGTATACAAAATATGCTCTTAATAAATATTTCAAGAAAATTTTTACTAGTAAATATGTCGTGTCTTGTATATTTTCTCAATTTATATATGAAATAACTAAATGTTTTTTTGAACAACAAAATAACTAAATGTTTAAATTTTGATAATGTATGTGTCTGAGTTTTTGCATTTCCCAACTAACACCATGTCCAATTGGATCTGATGTAAACAGACATCAAAAGCTCCACCCCCATAAATTGATCATTTTTGTTTTTCAGCTTATACCATTGTGGTAACATGGTGAGAGTAATGCCTTCATGTATCTTCTCCAAGTCAAGACGAATATAACCAACTAAATCTGAATTTTGCTTTAAACTGATTTTGACTTTCTGAATGTCATAGTAATTTAATGTAAAAACTCTGTTCCACTTCAGAGTCTGAATGATGCGGCACCTTTCAGTTTTCCATCTTTTATCATTAAGCTTGACCTCCATGTGAGGAGCATTGCCTTGAGGTATTAGATTTGCATGGTTTTAGTTTTTCTGGACGCCAAACGAGAATCATGTTAAATTTGTTGTGGCCAAGAGTTGAATTCAAGTGGCGGTACTCAAATCTGTGAATCCATTATCCCCAGATCACGATCGTCTAGTTAATAACTAAATTTTTCAGTGAATAATTAAAACTTTTTTTTAGTTTTATTTATAATTTATAATAATTGAAAAAGTAAGTGTTTTAATTAGATAACTCTAAGGAATTCATAACACCAACTAAATTGATTTGACTTATGGAGTTTGATTTGCAAGTGGATGCATGAATGTGGACTGAACTTATCGTGACTCCGAGGAGTACTCTGTGGCACCTGCCACCTAAATGCCCTCACAATATATCTCAATCACAAATCATTTTATCAAGCAAATTTTTTACCTTAAACTGTTAGTTTTGTTTTACACGTCAAGAAAATAAACTAATTCAACTAACCAAAAAACTCGTTTTTATATAACTGTTTATAGATTACGAAAACCAAATCTATTTCCATAAACAAAACCAAATGAATTATTTATTACGTCGGAGCTGGATGATTTGTAAAAACATCTGGATGATTGTGAGGCGATATCTCGGGCGAAACTAAGGGAGAAAAAGAAGTTGGCACCTGGAGTTATGAGAGTTTTCGTGGAGAATACTGCACGTTTGATTGCTAAGAAAGGGTTGGACTGTGAGAAGCGTTTGATGAAGAGTAATCCCCGAGTGGACTTCAGCTTTTTGAAGAGCTCAGAAGATCCCTTTCATGCTTATTAAGCTTACTGAGTACCTTTCTCATCAAGAAGAAGAAGTTGAAGAAAAAGAAGAAGATGGTGCAAGTGCCGGAATCATTGAGCCACCTCCAGACAAGAAGACTTTGATCGTGAGAATAGCACGTTTGGTTGCCCGACACGGGTATGAGTTTGAGAACAAGGATCATACCGAGGATCCAAACTTGTCCTTTTTGGTGAGCTTAGATCCCTCATACCGAGAACAAGTTTCTTTCTCAGAGGTTCCCTGTAGATGATGGTCTTATAGCAAGTGCCGAGATCATTGAGCCACCTCCAGGTCACATCAGAAATGTTATCAAGAATACGGTGCGTCATCTTTCCAAAAAAGGCCTTCAGTCTGAGAGGGTTGATGATGTCCCATGCTGCATCCAATCCAACTTACACCTTTATGAAGAAGTCACATCCCTTTCACGCTTTCTTCAGGCACAAGCTTTCCAAATCCCGCTCCCATCCGGATCAAGAAGAAGAAGAAGAAGATGGAGCTAATAAACAGGATACTGCTACTGTTTCACAAGCACGTTTTTATACTGTTCAGTCTCGAGCCATTATTCCACCTGATCCAGATCTTACACAATTGACATCTCATGGAGGGAGGGCGTATATTACTATGAGGGTCACAGCGCAGTTTGCGGCCTGGTATGGGAAACCTTTTTGGCTCCCTTTGAAAGGAAGACCTGGCTTTGAGTTTACGGATCTAAATGATAGCAGGTTCCCAAGTTTCTCTCAGTCTGTTATCGACTACTCCAACGCATCACAGCCACCAAAAGATTTGGAAGGAAAGCTCTTGGAGAGTGACGCTTATACAGCGGCCATTCATGATGGTTTTTTCCGTCTTCTTCAGTGGAATCTTCTCCACGAGTTAAAATGGCAGGAAGGAGGTGTGAAGTCTATGATTGATTGGCATGCTTCTCTGGAGAGAGATTGTTTTGCTAACAAAGAGGCTGCTCAAGAGACAGAGACAAAGGCTTCGCGAACAAGTCGTCTCTAGTCATCAATCATCTTGTTTAGAAAATGGGGGTGAAGATTGTCATAAGCATCTAGTCTTATTGAATTATTCAAACATTTTGTTTTTGGTTTTTAATAGTTCTTAAACAAAAGCACTAATACCGAAAAGATTTTTAGTGTTTTAATCTTCTTCGGCGAAAGCTGCATCGTCTTGATCACCATCACCATCTCCAAAGTCGTTATCATCATGCCCACCGTAATTTGCAACCGGAGGACCTTCATCTACAAACCCTGGTCCATCAGGAATCTCCATTTCCTCCGTCACTTTCATTGTCTCCAGATTCTCCTCGCTGAAGAAATCCTTCATTGGCTTGGATACCTAACAACAACACAAAAATGGAGTAAACAAAACTCGCATGCAGAAAGGTTCGCACTTCTTAACACAAAAGAAAAGAAAAAGGTTTTTACCTTGAACAATCGGTTTCTCTTCTCAGCACTTTCTACAAGGTTTTTCCAGAGCGGATCGCTCTTTAATGTTGCAGCT
>KE154204.1:934850-946910 GCA_000411075.1 Sisymbrium irio | reverse complement strand
TTTTCTAAACTAAAAAAAAAAATGAAAAAAAAAAAAAGCAACTTACTTCTTCATCTCCGCGATAATCCTGCTCTTATATCTAATGTAAATAGAAATATTTAAACGATCAAGAAGCTAAAAAGATTAAAAATAACGAAAAGGAGAGGATTTGCGCTACAAAACCTAACTAAAGGAAAATTCAACTCAAAATCCTAACTCGTGAATCCAAGAGAATAAATAACAGAAGAAGCGAGAGACACTGTGCGGGCCAAACCATGAATCAATCATGGGCTAATTTATAACTCGGCCCATATACGACGAGCACGAACTGTTGAACTCCATGTTGTCTTGTGTGCAAATAAAAACAGCAGGAAGTTTTAAAACGTAGTACGAAAACGGCGATAGAGAGTGAGTCTGCTCAGGTCGATCATAATTCCGACGAATTAAACAAATCTACGAAATTCTCTTTTGGGAGATGCAGATTGATTGAATCATAGGAAGGAGAAGAAGAAGAAGAGCTTCCGACGTCGTTTGGTTGTGAGGTGAAAAGATGTTCAAGTTTTTGAAAGGAGTAGTGGGTGGATCTGGGACGGGACTCAAGGATCTACCTTACAACATCGGTGATCCTTACCCTTGTGCTTGGGGCTCCTGGAATCATTTTCGTGGCACCTCAAAGGTTATATTATTCTCCTTTCTCTCTTTGTTTTACGTTTGAAAGTTTTCCCTTTTTTTCTCTCTTCATGTTGTTTGCTTTTGATCTCAGCTCCTTTTGTTTTTACTTACGGATTCTAGGCTCTGCTTCTATGCTGTATAATCGAATTTGGTCTTGTTGAGTGTCATTTAGCGTTAAACTTTTGGCACTGTGTAACGTGATCCATAAGCTTGAGTCTAATTACCACTCGAATTATAACTCTTCTTGGTTTGAGTTTTGAGATTTGAATTGGTTTCATTCAGTCTCATATCTTGTTAAAGTGCTAATGTTGGTTTCTTTTTTAGGATGATGGATCTCCAGTTTCAATCTTTGCTTTATCTGGGAACAATGCTCAAGATGGGCATTTGGCTGCTGGGAGAAACGGAGTCAAGCGCCTTCGTACTGTAAGCTCTCATGAATTTATAACATTCTGTTGGCCCGTTCGTACAAACAAGATTTCTCCTCAAGCACTAAGAACTCTAACTCAATCCGTATATGGAACTCTAATTCATCAAACTAGTGAAGTAGAGGATACAATTTATTTTTCTGTAAGGGAAGTATAAAGGCACACTGAAATTTGTAATCAGTTTTTTCATTCTTTGCTTAAGAATTCCCAACTTGAAAACTGACACTTGCATCAAATATCTAGTTTCTGTCATATCTTTCCCAGCAATGTTTACATATATGTTGTCAGTTGATTAATCGGACGAAGTGGGTATTTTTCGCCTCTTGTCAGTATCATCGGCATCTTTCTGTTACGTTATCACTTACTAATTTCTTTTTGCAGGTGAGACATCCAAATATACTTTCATTTCTTCACAGCACGGAGGTTGAAACTCATGATGGTTCTACTTCCAAGGTTACAATCTACATAGTCACTGAGCCTGTTATGCCGCTCTCAGATAAGATAAAGGAGCTAGGCTTGAAAGCCACTCAGAGGTATGAACTCTTCTTATCAGCATCAGAAAATAGGCCGAGGGTGTAGTTTGCCGCAACTTTTTACTCTGTTCCAACAAATAATATCATAGTCTTATCTGTCTTTTTCCTAATGTTGGTTTCCTCACGTCACGTGACCTTCATATGAATGACATGGTAATTTTGATGGCTTCTCTAATTTTTTGGTGACTGAATTATTTGCCTAGGGATGAGTATTTTGCATTGGGGCTACATCAGATAACAAAAGCTGTTAGCTTTCTAAACAATGACTGCAAATTGGTGAGTTTTTGCTTCCAATAACATTATTTTTTTCCAGCTATTTAGAATATACACTAGACTTTCTTGTTGGTGTTATAAATATATTTGAATTTATTATGTAAACCTTTCAATCCTTATCTCAACAGGTTCATGGAAATGTATGTCTGGCGAGTGTTGTTGTCACGCCTACTTTGGACTGGAAACTCCATGCTTTTGATGTTCTATCAGAATTTGATGGAAGCAATGAATCCGCAAGTGGACCTATGCTGGTAGTATTCATTACTCCCAGAGATTTTTACTTCTTTTTCATCCTTTCTAAACTTAAACTTATTATCTTGTTTCAGCCATTTGAATGGCTAGTGGGAACACAGTACAAGCCAATGGAAATGGTGAAGTCTGATTGGGTTGCCATTAGAAAATCTCCTCCATGGGCCATTGACTCATGGGGCTTAGGTAAGATCTTGCGCCCTAATTTTCAGTCTCAATATAATTCTCTCTTTGGAGCCCTTACTTTTACTGCCGTTTTTTAGGTTGTCTTATCTATGAACTCTTCTCCGGCTCTAAACTTGGAAAAACAGAGGAGCTGCGTAATACTGTCGGCATTCCTAAGGTTTGACTGTCATATGAATATGTGGATTTAACTGTAGTATATTTGGAACTTGCAAATACTGGCGATGTGTTTCTGTCAAAACGCTTAGTGATAGTTTTGATGGTTTATCAGTTGTATGATTTCGTTTCTAAGATCTGGCTTTCATTTCAGTTTGAATGTTTCTTTTCTCACAGTCTCTGCTTCCAGATTATCAGCGACTCCTTAGTTCCATGCCTTCTCGCAGATTGAACACCTCAAAACTTCTAGAAAATGGCGGTAATCTTCTTGTCTTGGTTACAAATTTGTATCTTAATTAGTTATCTTCGACTTTTCGCTTGTGTTTCCTCTCTATTCTGTTGTTGGGGCTTTGAATGTTTGTAACGGTGTTGTATTTCTCATAGTTATCTTTGACCATCTCTCATCTCCTGATTCTTATTTTTGACATTTGGCAGAGTATTTCCAAAATAAGCTGGTGGACACCATACATTTTATGGATATTCTTAACTTGAAAGACAGTGTTGAAAAGGATACTTTCTTCCGAAAACTTCCAAATGTTGCTGAGCAGCTTCCTCGGGAGATCGTTCTTAAGAAGGTATGTATCTGAATTATTGGGATAGTAAGAAAAATATTTTGCGTTTAGTTATTTGACTTAACCTTCTGTTTGATGCAGCTTCTTCCTTTATTAGCATCTTCCCTTGAATTTGGTTCAGCTGTTGCCCCTGCATTAACTGCCTTACTTAAGATGGGTTCATGGTTATCAACTGAAGATTTCAAAGTCAAGGTAACCGTCGTGCTCTGTCTCTTTGCCACTCAATTTGTGTATATACACGTGCGTATGGATAACTTTCTGATATTTTTCTGATACTTTTCTGAATTTACTCCTTTCTATGACTATAGGTGCTGCCAACAATAGTCAAGCTTTTTGCTTCCAATGACCGAGCTATCAGAGTCTCTCTTCTGCAACATGTTGATCAATTTGGAGAATCAATGTCAGGGCAAATTGTTGATGAACAAGTAAGTTTATTTTCTCTTCTTTGGCCTAAAAAGTGTTTGCGTGTGGGTGTTCAGCAGCAATGCATGCTTTAACGTCAACACTAACGGGGCTGTGTTTTTATAGGTATACCCTCATGTTGCTACTGGATTTGCAGATACATCTGCCTTTCTACGAGAGCTGACTCTCAAATCGATGCTCGTTTTAGCTCCAAAGGTATTATCATTACCCTTTTTCTTTTTGTCATAATCCTATCGTATTTGTATCTAATATTTATCCTTTTCTTTTCTTGTGGCTGCAGCTTTCTCAGCGTACACTTTCTGGATCCCTCTTGAAACACCTTTCCAAATTACAGGTTTGTATCTGCCATTAAAAAATGGAGGCCACACTTTGTGAATGGCTATCATTGGGTTCTTGTTTGGCTGGACTTAAGAGGTCATTGTGGTAAAAAATTTATATTATCCTCAGGTGGATGAAGAGCCTGCAATCAGAACCAATACCACTATATTACTCGGGAATATTGCCACGTACCTAAATGAAGGGGTTAGTCTCCACTACTTACGTGTTCTTTTGTTACCTCTATTGGTTTTGTTTGTTTGTGCCTAATCATGAAAATATGATGCAGACAAGGAAAAGAGTTTTGATTAATGCATTTACAGTGCGTGCCTTGCGGGATACATTTCCACCTGCTCGAGGTGCAGGTATGTGAATGCCTCTATTATTCGATCCTAGCGATCACATCATTTGCAGACACGTAAAAGAGTTTTGGTTCTCTTTCATTCGGTATGGGATATTCCTGCTGTTGTCTTACTTCCAGCTTTCATCATCTCACTAGATTTTACTTAACGCAGGTATTGTTGCATTGTGTGCCACTAGTTCCACGTATGACGACACTGAAATAGCAACTAGGATACTTCCAAATGTTGTTGTGCTCACCATTGATCAAGACAGGTTCCTTTTTTAAGTGCATGTTGTTCCTTTTTTAGGTCTTCTCACTTTTGACAAAATGTAAAGCATTTTCTCCCATTTTCCTTATAGCGAGGTTCGGTCGAAGGCATTTCAGGCTGTAGAACAGTTTCTTCAGATACTGAAACAGAACTACGAGAAGGTAGAAATGAAGGCTCTACCATACTCTTTTCTTTAGATTTTTTAATTGACATTTGGGGATGGACAACAAATAGCTGATTTTTTTTTTCTTTGTTTTGTTAATAGACAAACTCTGGGGAGACAGGAGGCACGGGAGGAGCCTCAGCTATACCTGAAACTGCTGGTTTGATCGGGTGAGTGTAGTCAAATCAAAATTAATAGATGAACTATATGTATGAACATTGGTGCGAGTGTTCGTATACTAACTGGGCTAAATACTTCATGCTTATAGATGGGCTATGAGTTCTTTGACTCTTAAGGGTAAGCCATTAGATCAAGCGCCTCTTGCTTCTTCTTCTTCAGCACCATCCCTAGCTTCTGCAGCCTCAAGTGCTACAAGCACAGGTACCCTTGAGATAACTTACCATAAAATTTCTCTCAACCATGATAGTAAAATTTGTTGAAATGTGCAACCGCGGATATGTAGATAGTAAAAGAAACCTTGTTTATCTATTCGATTATAGATACTTGATCACTGTGCTTATGTAACCAGTTAATACAGTTTGCCATTACATTTTTCTTTACCTATTTTGTTTACTTCTTGTAAATCTTCCTCAGCAACGGAGGCGCCAAGTGTCAAAGCCAGTCATCATACACGTTCCAACTCGGACTTCACAGATCAACCCGCACCATCATCCCCAACATCAACGGATGGTTGGGGAGATATTGAGAATGGCATTAGCGAAGATCATGATAGCGACAAAGACGGTTGGGATCTCGATCCTATCGATGAACCAAAACCTGCTCCAGCTCTCTCAAACATTCAAGCAGCTCAAAAACGACCTGTGTCTCAGCCCTCTAGACCTGCAGGTACCAATCTTTATCTGAATCAGTTCGCCTCAACACATTTTGTTTAGCCTTCTAAAATTCATATGGTTGTGTTAAACTCATCGCTCTTTTTGTAGCTACAAGCACAAGACCGAAGATTAACGCGGCGAAAGCAGCGGCCAAATCCGAAGACGATGATTTGTGGGGATCCATAGCTGCTCCTGCACCTGCAACTACTTCAAGGCCGTTGAACTTGAAGAAGACAGTACAGTCTGATGATGAAGACCCTTGGGCCGCCATTGCTGCTCCACCACCAACCACCAGAGCAAAACCTTTGTCTTCTGGTCGTGGCCGAGCAGCCAAACCTGCAGCTCCCAAACTTGGTGCCCAACGCATTAACCGAACCTCATCTGGAATGTGATGCACACTAGAGAAAGAAGATAAACAGCATACTATGTACATTTTTTTGAAAGCATCTCCAGGATGACTCAAGCAACCAACAAATTATTTGATTTGTGATATCATTCATTTTAAACCCCAAGAATGTCTCTATTTTTACTCTTACGCTGCAAAAAAGAGTGTTTCGTATGTGTTTCTGAGAAGTAGGAATGATGTAAAGACACCATCAACTTCGGAATTATATTATCTTGTTCAACTGGACTCATCTTCATATGTCATGCTACACTTAAAGCTATTCAATATATTGAAGATCTCAGACGACATTAGAGAAGACGAACCTCCTGAAAAGAAAACATGAGTGATATTGCTTACTTCAATCCAACTACAACCTGGTGTTTTCTGCAAGCCTTTCTCCTTCATCTCACTCAACAACTTTGCTGCTTCATTCTTCAATCCTGCTTCCATATAAAGATTAATTAACTGAATATAGTTACCACCTCTTTCCGGTTCCTTTCTCAACAACTTCTCAGCAGACAATATCCCAAGCTCCACGTTGTGATGGGTTCTTGACGCAGATAAGAGGCAGAGCCATATACTACTGTCTGGTTCAATAGGCATTTCTTCTACGAATCTGTAAGCTTCTTCTAGGTGGCCGGCACGTCCTAGAAGATCCACCATATTTGCATAATGTTCCATTTTTGGTTCGATTCCATAGTCTTGTTTCATGGTCTCAAAAACGTTTTTACCTTCCTGCACGAAACCGGAATGACTGCAGGCTGAAATCAGAGATAGGAACGTCACATCATCAGGTGATTCTCCTGCCTTCTTCATCTCATCCAACACAGTCAATGCTCTAAGACAATCTCCATGGGATCCATAACCATATATCATTAGGTTCCACGTGACCAGGCTTTTATGCTCCATATTCCTGAAGATATTCTCTGCATACTTCGACAACCCGCACTTCACATACATATCAATCAAAGCGTTTTTCAGGTGAGTATCCGAAGGAATGTCGAGTCTTAATGTATAACCATGTAGACTCTTCCCTTTAAGCAAGCTTGCAGTTGATGAGATTGCTACAAGGACACTTGTCATGGATACTGAATCTGGGAAGACACCGTGGCTGAGCATCAGATTGAAAAGTTCTATCGACAGTTCGGGAAGGCTGTTTCGGCTGTAGCATGATATCATTGAGTTCCAGGCCACAATGTTGTCGGTTCTCATGCAAGAGAAAACTTCGAGAGCCATATCTGGTAGGCCACACTTCGAATACAGATCGATAAGAGAGCTGCCAACAAAAACATTCAGCACTAGTCCCGTTTTAATCATGCCGCCATGAACCTGAAGGCCAAAACTGAGAGCCTCTAGTCCGGCGCATGCATTTATAACACTAGTCATAATATCAGAATCAGGTTTCAAGCTATCATCATCATCTTTAATGGACCCGAAAACTTTCAGAGCCTCTTCAAATTTCCCATTCTTGCAAAGTCCTGAGATCAGGGAGCTCCAAGCAATCATATCTTTTTCTTCCATTGATTTGAAGACTAAATATGCATCAGCATCACATCCGCATTTAGAGTACAGAGTGAGTAAAGCGCTCTCTATTGCAGCCGTACTTTGTATTGGTCTCTTCAACAGTTCCGCATGGACTGATTTGCCATAGTCATACAATCCTAATATGCTGCAACAGGCTATAACATTTGACAAGGTAAAAGAATCAGGCAGGATACGATTCTCTCTCATTAAATTGAACAGCTCCAAAGCACAGTTTCCATAACCATTGTCTGCATAAGCTGCAACCATCGCGTTCCATATTTCAAGTCTTTTATCGATGACGCAACTGAAGACAGTTTCTGCCTCACCAACCATACCGCACTTTGAATACATTGACAACAGAGAAGTACAAACATAGGGGTCATTGTCAAGTCCCATCTTAACCACGTCACAATGTATCTGTCTCCCGAAACCAAAGTTCTCACTTCGACCACATGCACCAAGAGCTCCGGTAAAAGAAGTGGAAACAAGGTTAACACTGTTATCCTTTGCAAGCATATACAACTCCAAACTGAATTCACAGATCCCACTATCACCAAACCCAACAATCATCACATTCCATAGTACAACATTCGATTTATCCTCAACCTCCAAAAACACACGCCACGCATCTGTCGCTAAACCAAACTTGAAATACATATCAATTAAAGCAGTTTTCAAGAAAGAATCATCAGCTAACGAGTTCCTCAACATATACCCGTGAATCTGTTTTCCCTCTTCCCTCCTCAAGTTTCCTTCTTTACACAAAACACTTACCACGATAGATAACGAGAAAGCATCAGGTCTTACGCCCAACACAAGCATTCGACGAAAACGATCCACCCCTTCCTTAAATTTTCGAAATTTGAAGTACCCATCAATCATAGAGTTCCAAACCGTGACATCTCGTGCTCCTCCACACCGAGACCAACCATCGAACACTTGGACGGCGTAATCTAAAGATCCACACTTCACATACATATTAACAAGCGAAGTTGCAATGAAAGGATCGTGTCGCCAACCCAACACAATGACCGAAGCATGAATGGTTTTGCCATAGCCGAGGTTTGTAAGAGAAGAGCAAGCTTTGAGAAGAGAAGGAAATGTGAAAACGGAAGTCCACAATGGAGCAGAGCAATCAAGCTTAGCGTATAAATGCAGAGCTCGTAGATACTCTCCTTTCTGAACTAAGGCTCTGATTCCAGAACTAACAGAAGCCGGAGAATTGTAAGATTCAGCTAAACAACAAATTCCACGACGAATGTGAACGTCGTGAAGCTTGAAACGCATTTCTGCATCGTCCTAGTTCAACGTCAAACCGATTTAACCGACTTTGACTTCCTTTACCAAAGTCAAAGGCTTTGAAGACGTTGGCTGGATTTTAACATTAAACACATAAACATTACAGCTTTTCGGGATAACATAAGTGGAATTCTCAACATAAAATGATAAAGTTGCATACTTTTTTAGATAATTTCAAAATTTTCATTGAACAAAACTGCTCATTCATTACAAAACTTGTGCCATGGTTTATGGTGGCGACACGGATTTGGATCAAGTTTTTGTTGTACTTCTACTGCCGCCACTCATCTTCTTTCTCTTCTTTGTGTGTTGCCCTTTTTGGCGTTCGTCTCTCTTCCTCTTCATTGTTTCCTTATGGTGTGATTTTCCAACCAACGAAGGTTGCTCTTTCAAAGCAAAGCTCTTGGCGACATGACCTAAGTGAAGCTTCTTCACCACGAAAATGCTCTTGAGCTCTCCCTTGTGAGCTGCATATCCCCTAACCCAAGAGACAAACGCATTCTTCGCAAGGTTCTTCATCTTCGGCTGCAAAATAATCACCATAAACAGGGAGATAATTATTTTCCAACAGAAGATCATGGAGGAGAACACAAGAGAGGAGAGAGAGAATCCATTTAAGAGAATCATACCTCGGCGTAAGTAAAGAACTCAAGAGCTCTCTGCAGAGATATGACCCACGGGTGCGATTCTAGGGATATGACCTTTTTGATGCGAGGCATATTGCCGAGTAGCGGAAATTTATCAAGTACTTTTAGAAGAGGGTACTCTGCAAGTGTTGCACCATGTTTCTTAAGGTCTTTAAGATAGTCTATCTCAACCGGCTGTAGAAATAGCAAGGCTTCTCCTTTTTCACCAATACGAGCCGTTCTACCCACTCTGCAACCATGAAATCCCAAAAGACATGAGTTCAGTCAATTCAAGGTACGATGTAAAATAAGGTAGAAAACGTCACGTGGTCATTGGCATTCTAAAACTTACCTGTGCACATACTCGGTAGCTTCCCCGGGACAGTCATATTGTATAATACATCTTACTTTTGGGAAATCCAAGCCTCTAGCAGCAACATCTGTACTCAAGAGAAGGGCTTGTTTCTCTGCTTTAAAGGTCGCAAACGCAGATCTTCTATCCTCCTGCTCCATACTTCCATGTAACCGGAACGTTTTGCACTTAAGAAACAACTGTTTCGTTTCCTTCTCTTCTTGTGTCTCAGAATTTGGTGGCCACTGGAATTCACTCAGAAGTGAGTGATGAAAATCTACAGCATCACGTGTCGAGAAGAATACAACCACCTGTAAGAAAAGAGCCACACAAAAACTTCAATCAACCGAGAATACATACTGTTATATGACTGGAACTTTGGATACGTCCGGCTTGAGATTTACCTTCTGAGAAGCTTCTCTCTCAAAAAGGTTCTTGAGAACAGAAAGAAGTGCCACTAGCCGTGCACCACATGGCACTGCATATCATAGACATCTGTTACACAGAGTAGAAGCATCGAACAATTCAAAAAGACGTTAGTGAAGATAAATGTACCTTTAACATATTTCTGCACTAGCTGCGATGGTATTCCATAGTCCTCAGATGCAGGGTTTGCGGATTTGTTTACATGAATTACCATATCATCCCCATCAGAATCAGGAGAGTCAGGAGACTTAACTGCTAGATTTTGTTGCAATTTAGTATTGTCAAGACCAATCATCACGGGATCGTCCAGACTAAGTTTTGCAAGGTGGTTAACTTTATCATTCAATGTTGCCGACAATAACAAGTTCTGCTTCTGAGCTCCCTTTGGAACAACATCATCATCATCCCCTTCCTCATTTTGTCCAGAACCTAGAAGCTTAATAATCTGTTCTGTCTCCTTCCCATATCCCATTTCGAGAATGCTGCCAATTTCAGAGGAAGAACTAAATAAAAGAAGAACAGGATCAATGAAATGATGAGCTCCCAGGTACAAAAATCATACCAATCAGCTTCATCAAAGATGACCCAACGCAGATTTTTGTGCACGAATGAAGCTGTGTTCTTCAAATGGTCAAGAAGACGTCCCGGGGTTGCAATTAGAATAGATATACCTAAAACCAAAACGAAAAGTTTGGATTCAAATCAATCATTTCGCTTCTCACACAGAAGTAAACAAGTAATAGAGCTGAACGTGTAAAAACGATAAAAAAAACATTGTACCTTTCCTTAACCTAGCCTTTTCTTTAGCCTTTTTCTCGCCACCCATCACATAACCAGGGACAATCCAATGAAACCGATGCAGCAGCTTCTCCAAGGTTTCGTACACTTGAAGGCATAGCTCCCGAGTTGGCACAATCACCAAAGCTGCCACATTTCAAAGTCCAAGCATCAATATCATCACTAAAACCTACTAACGAATATTTAAACTCTAGCTAGACCAATAAAACAGGGCACATACCAAAAGTTCCATGAGAACGATCAACCTTGGGAGAATAACACTGCAAGTGATGGATGATTGGCGCCAAATACGCTATAGTTTTCCCAGTTCCGGTTGGAGCATTAACAAGTCTATACATTTATATATCCCAAGGTTAAAGGAAACAAACATGACAACGAGTATAATGGAAGTTGTGTAGAAAAGGATACACATCTCGACCGGAGAGAATAACAGGAATAGATTGAGCTTGTACAAGCGTAGGAGCTTCAAAACCCATCCTTTCTGTTAATTTGGGACGAAAAAAAACAACCATTAAACCTTATCAATGTACAAGTTAAAGCTCATTTAACATATATATAGTATGTATATGCATAAAAACATTAGCAAGAGACAAGGGGAGAGAACCTTGGAGCTGGTCAGACAGTTTGGGATCTAGGCCAAGAGAAGAGAAGGAGCAAGAAGAGAACAGCCCGTTCTTTGCTTTGCTTCCATCATTAACTTCTTGCTTTGTCTCTCTCGCAGTTTGTTGGGTTCGCTTAACCATCTTTTGTCTTCGACAAGACAAACTAGTTCCCTGAGTTCGTTTCCCTTCCGTTGTCTTCGATAACTCAACGACGAACAACTGAAAGTGCAAGGGTTTTGCCTCCTATACGACGCCGGTTCGTATTTGGGCTCTTAAGAAGTTGGGCCTCTAAGCTTTAAAAGCTTAGTTAGCCTCACTATTATATCCAGCCTGTAGACATTTATATCGAACCAATTCAAATAAACCAATCGGTAGAATTTTTAAGAAACGCAAACCGAAAGATAATTCAAGTTTAACCGAACTGAATACCCGATTTTTAATCTATTAATCTATTAATATATAAAAGTTGAGGCTAAATGCTATTAAAAGTGTCCACATAGGATTAAAAAAGTTTTACCAACCAATAGTATTCTTCCACATCATCATTACAATTTAAAAAATTTTCTAATTTTTTAATTATACAAATCATATTAAAATACATAAAAAGGAAATTATCTATAAATTTATATGAAACAAAAAATAACTTAATATGAGATTAAGA
>KE154204.1:920896-931433 GCA_000411075.1 Sisymbrium irio | reverse complement strand
ATTTTGCAGTTTTTTTCCTGTAGTACCTCGACGTGACAATCAGAATTCTCTAATTGGATTAACTTGCCGAGATTGGATAGAAATAAGGCTAGACGAACTAAGAAGGACCTCTTTTACTTGAGCTCTGCTTAGTAATTGTTTTCTCAAAGTTTGAAACAGATATTACTTATAAATTTAAATAATAAAATATTAAATTAAAATATTTTATTTTTCAAAAATTATGTCAATTTGTAAAAAGATTTTATTAATTGCTCAAAATTTTATAAAACTATAAATTAGTTAAATATTTGAGAATTATATAGATTTTGATGTGAATGCAAAACATAATTAAAAAGGCTTCAAAAATAATTTTTAAAAATGATAATTTGTATTTTTAGATAAATTTGAGAGTTTAAAATTATTAATACAAGTTTAAAATGTAAGCATTTATAGGATGTAATATACATATCGAGAAAAATAACATACTCATAAAAGATAATGAGTTATTTAAAAAAATATTGATATTGTAGAGAAATGTTGAAATTTATAAAACCATAAAAATAAAAAAATAATTTATATGATGTAAAATAAGTAAATAAAAATAGTTGATTTGTTGATAATTACAAATTTATCGATATAAATATGATATAATATATATATATATAATTTTTATTATTATGAATATAGAATATTTCAATAAATTTATTTTTTTAAAGTAAATTAAGTAAATATCTACGCATAGCGTGGATGAAAAATCTAGTTAAATTAATAAAAAAGACTAATTTCTTTGTAATTTTTTTTTTGTTTCTGTTACTATCAGGCAGCAGCCAATGTAAAACAAAGTCAGTTTCGGAATATTACTCTGATAACTTTTTAATTGCAATTAAATTTTGGGTCGTTTTCTTTTAGGTTCGGTTTTTTCAGCTAAAAATCCACTTAAAACAGGATGCTGAAAGATAAACAAATGCAAAGAGAACTTTATACAGATTTTGTAAAAATGTTTATGAACAATTCACATTAATGAGTGAGATCCAGGAACTAAAACCGATTACAAAACTCACTTCTGATCATCTCTAAACAAATGTAAAGATCTTGCCGCCTTAAAGCCACCTCTGTGAATGTATGGTTTTCAAAACAATTGTTCTATCTCATACTTCCTCAACCTGAAAAACCATGAATACACAGGAAAATGGTAAAATAATTAACCATTAACATTAGCCGAGCTGAAATTTGAATCTAGGAATCTTGGAATCAACCTGAGGAAGGCTCATGAGCTCAAGAACAGCTTTAGTCGGGGTCAGTTCGTTATCAATTATCTTAGCTACGGCTGTCAAAACTGGGAGCTTCACGTTGTATTTCTGTGCTAATGCTATCACTGCCCCAGCAGTTGCTACACCTTCTGCAACCTGTACAGCGGTAGTTATTGATTCATGAGTTTCAGATTCAATTTCACCATAAGACAAGAGCAATGAGAAACACACCTGATTCATGGAGCTTAGTATGTCATCTAGTGTCTCCCCTGATCCTAACCTGACTCCAACTGTTCGGTTTCTTGAGAGATTCACGAAACACGTGAGCATTATGTCTCCAGTTCCTGATAAACCGGTTATGGTTGTCGGCTTTGCACCCATCTTCATACAAACAAGATCCAGAAAACGCAGTAAACACAGGCTTCGGTAATCATTGTGGTGAGTTTCTTGGATAAACCCACTTTCTAGGAAGCTATTGTAATCGTACACTGAGTTTAATACCTTTGTGGCTAGCCATCTTATCTCTGAACAACCTTGTGATACAAGAGCTGCCATAGAGTTGTTACCGAGTTTCATCCCATCAACAATTCCTGCAGCTATTGCTAGAACATTTTTCAGGGCACCGGCAATTTCCACGCCTGTAACATCACTGGAATGATCAGAGGTTACAAGCTGAGTGCACAAAACTCCCTCGACGAATTAAGAAAATCAACCATTACAGCTCAGTCACTAACATCACATATACACAAACATGAATAGCTATCAAATGGGTATAATTACAAGCCGGCAAAGGTAATTCACGTCATGAAATTCAGTGGATTCCTGGTTTTCGAAATGTTGTACCTGGAAGTATTTATTCTCAAGTAACTAGAAGCCAGAAGCTGCTGAACGGCATTGGCCAATTTCTTATCTTTAGAAGCAACAACCATCGCTGGAAAGCAATCAAACATTTCCAAGTCATTCAGCACTATACATCACTCTATTTGAATTAGACAAAAGAAGAATGTGAATCTAACCAGTTGGCAAATTGTTCATCAGCTCAAGAGCAAACGATGGTCCAGAAAGTGCAACAAAAGGCTGCCGAGGATTCTTTAGCGCAGTGGGGATAATCTGAGACATCATCCTAAGAGTATTGAGCTCAAGACCTTTGCTAAGAGATATAAAAGGCAATCCTGGATCAACATATTCCGAAATCCCCTCTAGAAACGATGAGCTGAACTGCAACAAACAAGCTCGCATCAATCAGCAGAACATACAAGCAAACAAACCAAAAGCAAGAAGAAAAAAAACTCCAAGAAGCTTAAACCTGAACAGGCACAGCATGGAGGCAGTAATCAGCATCAAGCAATGCAGCTTTGGCATCAGTCGTGGCAATCACATTCTCAGGTAACTTGTGCTCAGGAAAGTACTTACTGGTAAACAATTCAAGAAAACACATCATCATCGCTGTCAAGTCCTCAAGCATCTTATAAAAACTAAAGCTTTATATGAAGTACCAATTATGGTGGTTGTCGTTGATAGATTGGCAAACAAAAGGATCACGCACAAGCATATTAACCTCTAATCCTTCTTTCCTACTAGCTACATGCGAAGCCATTGCTGTACCAAACGAACCTCCACCAAGAACAACAACCTAAACCGAAGACAACCACATTCTTTCTTTCTTCTTTCAAATTTGAAATTTTTAAAGAAGACGAGACTTGAGAAAGATGATAAGATAAAAAACAAAACCTTGCGAGTGCGTTCAAGAACATCGGTTTTGGCTTTGGCGCGCAAAGAACGTGACCATCGAACGAGTTTCTCCCAGGCGATACGAACCACTTTGCGCTGGTCCCTGCTGCTGCTATTGATGATGATATCAGGCGGGTCAGTGAGGGAGTCTGGTTCGGGGAAATTCGGAGAAGAGACGCAGCGGACGAAGGTAGCGTTGTTGTGTTTAAGCATTGGTGTATGCTTCCCGGCGAAGTGGAGGTCTAAGCATGCAGGTTGTACCGAAGCCGCCATTTTCGCCAGACCAAACCCACAAGAGAAAAGACTCAACCAATCCCACAGAGATTGAGAGCTGAAAGCGAGCGAGAGAGAGTGAACAGACGTGTGTTCGTCCCTTTCAGTTATTCTTTGGCCCATAACATTAATATTCAAATGGGCCTTTTCTTATTTGGCCCATATGTTTATTCGGTTCATATGGAATTGATTTGATTTTGACCCACTCTTAAAGAGTTTAAGACATGAAGTATTTAGATTGAGGTTCAGATTTCAAACTGTTTAAATAAGTTAGGTCAGGATTTGGTGAACATTGAATTCCAAATCTTGGATACGTATCAGCTCAATCAGCTCCGCTAATTCCCATATATATTTGGATATGATTATTGACAATTGACTTGCAATATATTAGCTAACTTGTACCGTATTATACGTCCGAGTATAATAATGGCATTGGTCTGTAGTCTACAATAAATCATGATTATACTATATACTACAAGTCTAGAAATCGTGCGATACATACCCAACAAAAGAGAACATAAATAAAAATTCTTGGTTGGTCGGAGCTTTAGGTTCCGTCTAAAAGGTAATGAGAATTGAGACATAAAGAAAAGACACGTGGCATGATGTTGATAGTTTCTCATGGAGACGTACAAGTCGTCTCCCTAGGATATTCTTGAGGACTATTTCTCCGCTGCGTTTCAGACTCTTGACTTCTCTCTCTCTTTTGGAGAAGTAAGTGATTCATATTCTTGATGAGGACAATCTTCCCTTGTCTTTCTGGCCATTTATAAGATTCCGGTGAATTTTCCCGCTTCAAGTCTGAGGTAAGTGAACCAAGAAAGAGTGATTTTACATGAACCTCAGCGTGATTCAATTGAAATTCTTTGTTTTCTCGTAGTTTCGGTTCCCCTGTTCCAAATTGAAACCTAGACTTTCTTGCAGCATAAGATTCCACATATTTCTTATTCTTTCTCAGATTTGATCTGAAAACAGAAACGATGACAATTTTGTGCAACAATGGCCGCAAAAGAGACAAGAGGAGGAGAAAAGAAAAAGAAAAAGAAAAAACGCAAGGAGAGAATCATCATCAATATTGTTGTTGTTGCGTGTGGCCTCCATTGTCAATGGTTAGGGGAATAAAGAGATGTTTATTCCTCTCGTGTTATCCATTTATTCGTTGCTTAGGGTTGGAAGAGAGAAGACATCGTCACCATCTTCATAACCACAATCATTTTCTATGACCCTTTATACTTTTGTCAGTTTGTGTGTGTGTGTGTTTGTGTAGCTTAAGATTACTATAGACGTTTTGGAAACACTGCTTGATATTCAGAAGGAAAAAAAAAGTAAAATATAAGAAATCAAGATATTGAAATGTTTATGGTTAGGGCTACATATAATATCTCATGGTCAGCTTCTGCAGTTCATGAGATGACATTTAAGTTTCTCAACATCCGATAGTTTCAGAGGCTTCTGCATAAACATTTGAGCTCCACTCGCTAAGCATCTGCATTTAAGAGACCAAAACAGAAAATAAGATGATCTTAGTTAATTACATCATGAGGAAGAAACTAGAGAACAAGGTCTTAACTATATCTCAATTGTTCTTACTTGTTGATGCGAGTAGGAATGTTCTCTGAAGACATTATCACAACAGGAACCTCTTTCAGATTTGATGACTCCTGCCACAGAACACACAGAAGAGAATTGTTAAATTGAACTAAACCAATAAATATCTCAATATTGATTCCGAGAAGTCGTTAGTTTTTATAGTTATTTTACCTTCACTTTCTTGAGTAACTCGAAACCTGTCATTCCCGGCATACAATAATCTGTGATGATTAGATTCACCTTCAAATCCTGGAAAAGAAACAACACAGTTTGAGTTTTCTCTATAGACCCATATCAAATGTGTCAAGAGGAAAAATCCATAGATCTTAAAGATTTATATGCTTTTTTGCTTACATTATTGGTCAATGCATCAATATGCTGATTTTGATCTCCCAATCCCAGATACTCCAATGCTCTAATCGCATTCTCTGCTGTTGTCACTGCAAAAAAAGAAAAACAGATAAACACATTTTAATAAGAAAAAGTAGTAAAAAAAATATACAAAAAGTAATGGATATTGATCAGAAAAACCGTGAAGGTAAGAAAACGATGGAACCTTTGCAAGAGGAGATCTTGAGCAATTTCTCTACGAGTTTACGGTCTATAAGATTATCATCTACGGCTAGAACATGAAGCTCTTCATCGCCCTGATGATGATGATGATCATAACCCACCTCCATTAAAGACGAACAAGAACCACTATTCATCTCGTTTGTTCCTTAGATGTCAAGTAACTGAGAAAGAAAACAACTTGACAATAAGCTAAGAAGCGATACTGGTTCTGGCATTAATAAAGGCTTCCTTTAGGATACATAGCTTTTAATTCTCCACCACCTCCAATAAAAAAAAAAATTCAAAAATCAATAAGACAAGCATACATGTAGAAGAAAGTGACAGTTTCTGAAGTGTTGTAGAGTCATGTGAATCTGGTGATGGTATTTATGATGGTTTCTTCGATTTTGGTGGGTGAAGAATTTTCCATTATTGTATTACCAACTATTTAATTCCTCATAATTAAAAAAAATAAAACACCGAGCATGAGGAAGAGATTGCATCAAAGAATATCACGGATATCTCGTGATATCTTAATTTAGGGGTTTTAGTTTCAGTATCAGTCATTATACATATAAAGTTCCACGTATTTGTCTTTTTGTATGGAGTTACTTGTTCGGACATGCTCGTGGAATCGTGTGTGGGGTTTTTTTTGTTTCCTTAAGGACCACTTTGAATTATAATGCAATACAAAAATGTAGATATTAAGATTCATTTTGTCTAGAACTGCATTATGATATGAAAAGAGATTTATTCGGTAACAATCAAGAACCGATTTGATATGATTTGGAAATCGTATAATAAAAGCCAAAGAACCCCAAGAATTTCGCAACTTTTTGGTTTTCTGACTAGTAGAAAGATTTTGCGTGTGTTTAATTTAAGAAAGAAGTTGTGTTTTGCTATGGAGGACTGATTCTTTCAAAAACTGAATAAAGAAACTTATCTGGGTCAGTGACAGTCGTACGGATCTGCTGAGGATCTTATAAGCTGATAAGATATATCTTTTAGATTTTGTAATACAATTTTTTTATTCTAGTTTCTTTTTTCATTTCTTGGGTTCAAATCCTTGGGAAGTGGAATAAATGAAAGCAGAAAATACAATAATCAGTTTTCTAGTCGCAACTGGATCACCAATCTCTTATGTCATATATAGAGAATAGAGATCTCCACGTCTATATGATCTTTTTCCCACTCATTGTAAGAATATCTAGTAATCCCAATAAAAGGAGGTGAACTTATAAAATATTAATATGGAGTTCAAATTTTTCAAGACACACCTAGTTTTCATGATTTAAGATAAATTAGTTTAAGGAAATGCGAATGGTTTGATCGTCATGAATTTCTTAACGTGTTGAATCCACATTTTAGTTGGGTTCAGTTCAGGTCTATGTTGGTTATTCAATTTTCGGTTTTAGAAGAATAAATACCAAACTAAAACCAGTCTATAGTGGAAGGTTTGGTATGTTTTCAATCTCGGATTTGGTTGGTTCTGAACTCAACTTGGTTTCTGGAGGATATGATGGGTTTTGGTTTTTCTGATTGAGTGGTGGGCTTGAAACAAAACCCTGTCGCAGAACAATGTTTTGTTTGTCAAAACAATGTCGTTTAAAAAAAAGTTGACATAAGAAAAAGTTAAAACGGTTAATACGAAAGAACAAATTCGAGCTTAACTTGAATTGTGACAATTTTCTTTCTCCAACAGAAGTTTGTGAATATCAAAGAAAAATGCAAGAGAAGGAGAAGAAGACTAAAAGTTTACTACTTAATGGTAGCCTTGGGGATACTGGAAGTGCAAGGTCCAGCCGAGGTCATGAATGGTATGCCTTTGTAGGTGGCTACGCCACTTTCATCAGTGTAGAGATGCTGCAATACGTGTGAACAGAACACCCGTGAGATTGAATGTTTATATATAATAATGCAAACACAATACTCAACACGTTCGGTTTTGTTATAAGTATGAAAACTAAAACTGTGTTGTTGTTACATACCGGTGTTATCTTCTCAAGTTGCTTCTTTTTTGGGTTCAGTACATCTTCTGGCTTTCCTTCGACCCTACATAAAAATTAAGAAGAACATGAGTTATTGGGTTAGTGATGAACAAGAAAAGCTAAAATGTAAAACATGTTTCCAAAGCAATCAAAGAAGTATCGTGAAGTCAAAATATTATGTACCCTGAAAATGAAACCCGTTCTCCCGGTTTAGCTCCAGCAGGTGGTAACAACGGTTCTACCACCGAGTGATCTTCATTTGAAGCGCAAAGAACCTGTAGCACAGAAACCAAGAACACCAAAGAAGAGCAAGTGTAAGAGTTTGGCAAGAGCAGGTGTGAGAGACTGAGAGTTTCCCAGTATTATGATGATGAACTGGTATAATGCAGACAGAAAAAAGTCTTACCAGTCCTTCTGACATTACATCTCTAAGCTTTCCAGGTTTGACATTCGTGATCAGCGCAACAAGGCGGTTCTTCAGCATCATAATAGAGCAATTTAGAAACAACAGATACGTAAGCTTTAAAATTCAAGACATCAATATACCCCTAGATCATCGAGACTGATAAATCAAAAATTATATGCATAGACAAATTTTCTTTGATTTATTCGTAAATAAAGACATCACTGTACCGCTAGATCATCGGGATTGCAGAATTTTGCTAAACCACTAACGACTTGCCTCACTTTACCCTCTCCGACCTCTATCTCTTCCACCAGCAAACTGCATTGTCAATACATAAGACCACTCTTAACATATTAGAAGATGCGCAATGAACTCTTTTTAACATAGCCATAAGATTGAAGTGTTTTGACCACAAACCTGTCTGCCGATGGGTGTTTCCATGCTTTGCGAATTAGACCGACTTGGATATTTAGCAAACTGACACTAAGTTCCACCTCTTTGCTAGCTGGTTCTGCTTCAGCAGGCTTCTTCTTTTCTTTCTTGACATCTTTCTCTTTAGTAGCCTTTTTCTTTGGCTCCTAGACCAAACACAAATGTGGAAACAACAAATTCCTTACAACACAAAATAGACTCACAATCAAATAAATCCAACTTCAAAGTAAGAATCAGTACCTCAGGTTCAGTTTTCTTTGTCCCCGGCTGAGCTTCTGACTTATCAGCAGGCTTTGCATTATCTGTTGCTTTTTTTGCATTCGAATTTGCGTCCGCCTTGACGACAGTTTTTGGTACCTACGTTTAGAAATAAATGAAGAATATCAGAAACCATTAGCTCATCTCTTCTGACAGGAGAGGAAGACCGAGCCATCCATATGGGAAGTTGTGATATGTTATTATAATCTAATAAAACGAAAGTCGGTATGATAACAAAATTCACCTCGAAGTCAAACTGTGGTAACTTCACACGAATTGGCCCAAACAATGTTGACAACTCTTCTTTAATCTGTAAAAGTAATAGTGAGAAGCGATTAACAACACAGCAGATTATCACACAGAAGATGTTCCTCCATAGATTTACAGACTAGCTTGACAAAATAATAATGATCAATTTATATGTTATCCTACCTGGATGTAGTTCATCCATCTTATGACATGTGGGATCTTCTCCTTGTCTAAATCCGAGAGGCCGACCTGAGAACAGCAAGTCAACAGATAACAATTAGACTTCAAAGTTCCCCACTTTTACTCAACAGTTTATGAAAAAGAAAAGAAAAAGTTATTCTGTAGAAGATAGTATCTTTAATAAGAAAATTGAACGTATTTATACAGGAAGGAAACAGAAATCGCTAAAAAAGATAAAAAAGTGCATCATAACAGTCATACCACTGAAGAATGCAAAGCTGCAAACACAGCAACATCAGCTGCCGATGGGGTCAACCCATTTCCCAAGACCACGGACTTGACAGCTAACTCTACATTCAACTTTTCAAGAGCTGCGTTTGAATTTGCCGGGAGACCTTCCGCATATTCCAGCCACTTCAAAACCTGAAATAGGGAAAATGTAATGCACCGAGCTAAGAATACTCATCATTTACCACCATACACAAGATATTGTTTTGTAACTCAAAGAAACTAATAACACCTCCTCGTTGTTTTGTGCAGACACTTCCTTTCCAGATGCCTTCAAAACATTAGAATACAGCGTCTTGACATCATCCTCACCAGCTCCGCTCATAAAAGGTGCCTTAAGCAAATCAATAAAAACTCAACTTTTCAGAAATAGAACCAAAATGAGGGATTGGTATAAATTCTGAATGCAAGACAGAAACGATCAACACCAAACAATCATATGGATCTATCCCTTTTTCACAACGAGCTTGATGCATGCAACAAGCATACAAGTGTAAACACTGATAAAAGTACAATCTTTATTACATCAGTGCAATACCCAATTAGAAAAATGAACAGAACCATACACAAACTCAGCTACTTAGCAAGACCCACAACAAAGTCATAGAAGAAAAAGGTGAAAATGGAGAAGCTTCTTCTTCACTTACAGGGTCAACAGAAAAGTGTTTACAGAGTGCTACTAAGATCATCTGCTTCTTTGGATCCATCTTCAACTTCTTCCGTTTCTCTATCTATTCCTTTTTCCTTTTCCTTGTCTTCTCCTTTTGAGGCTCTTCCCTGAAACCAAACACACTCCTGCAGTTTTTCTTCGATAGGGTTTTTTTTGCCTTCCAATAACGGCCGTAACGGACTTCCAACTAACGGCGTTATCTCAGTTTCTTATGGGCCTACTGAAACATAAACTGGGTCCATTAATCTCTTCTCACTATGGGCTTACTACTTAAATTAAGACCCATTATATCTAAAATCTATAAATAAAACATTAATTTTTTAGAATTTGATACATCTCGAATAGAGTCTCTCCAAAGCCCTAAGTCTCTCTTCGTCTGGTACCACGGCAGATTCGCGCGCCAAGCACGCCGGTATAACCGAAACAGCGTCGTCGAATCCGATTTAGTACGGCGACTATCCTGAGTTTCCTCCGGCGATAATGGCAAACCGGACGGATCCGTTGGCGAAGAACATAAGAGGGATGAACCCGCAGAATCTGGTGGAGATGATCGTGCAGAAGAAAATCCACCAGCACACGTTCTGGAAAGAGCAATGCTTCGGTCTCACGGCGGAGACGCTGGTCGATAAGGCTATGGAGCTCGACCACATTGGTGGAACCTTTGGTGGCAACCGCAAGCCCACTCCTTTCC
>KE154204.1:906411-918891 GCA_000411075.1 Sisymbrium irio | reverse complement strand
ATTTACTCTCTTGGTTTGTGCAGGTATGTTCGTATACTTGGTGCGTTTTATCTCCGTCTCACTGGGTCTGATGTTGATGTCTATCGCTACCTCGAACCGCTCTACAATGACTACCGAAAAGTGAGGCAAAAGCTATCTGATGGGAGTAAGTTTCATACTTTCATTCAGTTGTTCCGTTTGTATTCATTTGTTTGGTTTGTTTCCTAACCAGTTCTTCTTGTGTTGGAGTAGGGTTTTCGTTGACTCATGTGGACGAAGTCATCGAGGAGCTTTTAACCAAGGATTATTCTTGTGATATCGCAATGCCACGCTTGAAGAAAAGGTTTGTTCTTTTGCACTGTAGTATATCTGAATATTAGCTTTTGGTTTTTGCAGTAGGGTTAGATGGTTTAAATCTGTGACTGTGATGATAGGTGGACGCTGGAACAGAATGGTTCCTTAGAGCCAAGGAAAAGTGTTTTGGAAGACGACTTTGAAGAAGAAGAAGAAAAAGAGGAGAATGAAGGGATGGCTGACGGATCTGAAGATGAGAAGGTTACTGCTTTCACCCTGCAATAGTTTGTATCTGTTTCTATTTAGCAGCTCTATGTTGATACCATCTTCCTCTTCGTTTACAGGATCATCACCGTAAGAGTCCTGAAAGAGAAAGAGAAAGGGACAGAGACAGGGACAGGAGGCGCGACAGTCATAGACACAGGTATCTGAATCCGTGCCTTTCTCCATACCAAAATTTTTTTTCCGTGTGATATGTTTATTGCTTATTTATTGCTTATGATTGAGGAAGCTGTTCGGTCTGGCTAATGCTCGCGCATCATATTCTTTTATTTGAGTGTCTGTTTCCTCTATGGCATCTCAAGCCATCAGCGGTTGCATACAGCTTCCGAAACTGAAATTGTGGAGATCCTTTCAGGTTTTACTGTACTGGCAGTGTACAGTGAAAAGTATAAGGATCAGACATTCTCTGACAGTAGCTTAACCTGATATATGGCAATTGGTCATTGTGTTATTATGACAAAGATCTTTATTATAATCACGAAAACATTTGCCGGTCTTTCCATCTACTTTCTTAGCTCAATTGGTGCTTTTGATTATTACAGATTGTCATTATCATTGATGTTGACACCATCGTTGATTGTTTCTTGGACTACAATTTGAGCATTGTTTTGTGATTGGCAGGGATCGTGATTATGATAGAGACTATGACATGGATCGAGACTATGACAGAGACTATGAAAGAGAGCGTGGGCGTGGTGGTCGAGACAGGGATAGGGAGAGAGACAGAGATCACTACAGAGACCGGGATAGGGAGAGGGATCGAGGCAGGGATAGAGAACGAGACAGAAGAGACAGGGCAAGGCGCAGAAGTAGAAGCAGGAGTAGGGACCGTAAGAGACACGAGACTGATGATGTCCGGGATCGGGAGGAACCAAAGAAAAAGAAGGAGAAGAAGGAAAAGATGAAGGAAGATGGAACGGACCATCCGGATCCTGAAATTGCAGAAGCTAATAGACTGAGAGCATCTCTGGGATTGAAACCCTTGAGATAAGCAGCCGAAAGAAGGAGAAGACTCTCGCAAAACCGATCAAATCGGGACATGGCTCATTTATTCGGTTACTAGTCGATCCTACTAACTCTGGTTTCCCGTTTCCCGTTTCCCGTTTCCCGTTTCGAGTTTGCAAGTTTATGGCGCAATTATACAATCTGTTGATGTAAGAATGTTCAGGATAATGTTTGTGCTAAACCGGATAAGAATAGTTCGCAATGCCATATTTATCTCTATCGAGTACACTCTTAGGTCTGTACTAAACCGGATGTTTTCCCGGGCATTTAGCATGATTACGTGGCAGTATCACATATTATTAGTCCAAATGAATATGAAATGAAAGGGACCCACCAGAAATATCCCGGGTAAAGTATACGGTTACATAATCATTAACCATCACGAGGCGCGTGCTACTCATGTCCCACCCGCGACGTCGTTTTTAACTCTCTCTCTCTCTCTGCTGTTCTTACCTTGTTACTAGCTCTCCGCTTCTCCAGTCTCCATCGGCTTCCGAATTTCCCGGCGGAAAAGCAATGTCCGTCAACGACAGCATTGATCCTCGGTTCTTATTCCATGTAGAAGATGAATCTTTTAGATTCCGCATCGGAGAGTCTGGTCCCAGGAGCAGGGAGCTCGAAACCATCGGCGATCGTCGTTTCGGAAATTCCGGACTCAGGCAAGGTTTCTGTGGAAACAAAGAGGAAATGAGATACTCCAATGGAGATGATGAAGAGGACGACGTTTGTGTACCAAGACGTGGCTCTCTAGTTCAGCCTGGTATTGATTCCATTGATAACCGTAGCTCTCAAGCTGCACAAACCAACAGAGAAAGTAAAACTCCAGGTACATACTAGCTCACAGTTTCTCGTCTTTGAGTCTTCTCTTGACTCCACGATTGTTCTGAGTGGTTGAGTCTTCTGCTAATTCCTTGGTTTTACTCAGTTTCAGCTAGTTGGGAACTGGTTGTGAGAGAAGACGACGAGGAGAAATCTTCGGTTGATCGCCATAAGGTGATGATCGCTAATACAGATGCTAGCGTATCTTATCCCCAATGTAACACGCAGGCAATGCGAGATTTTGCTTCTGTGGACAAGGAGATAGTCACTAGTGTCACCTCTTGGGAGTCTCTCAAGGCCATCCTCTCTGATCCTGTCACGTGAGTAGTTTAAAGGCTACTTCTTTTATTACCATTCTGAGAGATGATTTCACTTTCTGTGTTACCTTTGCTTTTGATAGCGGAGCCTTGATGAGTGATGCTATAATACTGCCTTGTGGACATTCTTTTGGAGCCGGAGGGTTAAAAGAAGTTAAAAGAATGGTGATTGATTCTTAGCTTATCTGTTGAACATCTCTTGTTTTTTTTTGTTAAATGTGAATCTTACTAATCCGAGTTTTGACGATTGTTGTTGTCAGAAAGCGTGTTTTACATGTTCTCACCCTACTTCGGAAGGATCAGAAAAGCCAAACCTGTGTGAGTTTAATGCGTTACTAATTTCAGTGAAAGACTCGTAACTTCTTTTTTTCTGATCAAGTTTATTATGGGTTTCTTGTTCAGCTCTCAGAATTGTAGTTCATGCTTTCCGCCAAGAAGAAGAGTCAGATCATGTTCACTCATTGAAGCGAAAGAAAGAAAGGTCGGATCAGGTTTGTATTCTATTACATATGTAAACCGTGTAACCTCTTTTACAGTGAAGAAACCAGTTAAGCAGAGTTTCTTTCCTTTGATCTGCAGCACAAGAGAACTTATTGTAATCCAAACATCACTGAAACGCCTAAGAGTAGTAGCCGAGGCATACAGTTTCCTTTCTCCATTGGAGATAAGATTATCATAGAGGTCTGTGATCATCTTCCGCCATACCGGAATTACTTAAGCACAAGGAAAAAACAATATACTTTCATGTCTTAACAAACAAAACTTCCTATGGCTTAGGGAAACAAAAGGACTCCTCCACGGTTTGTGGGACGCAAGGCTGTGATAATGACACATTGCTTAAATGGATGGTTAAGTCATTTTCCTCTCCTCAAATCTTTGCACCTACTTTACACATTAGATGCTAAAGCTCTTGCAACAAAAATGGATTTCTGTTTCAGGTATGTTGTGAAGACAGTGGACAATGCAGAGTCTATTAAGTTGCAACATTGCTCCCTTGCCAAGGTTCGGGACATTTCACCTTCAAAGGTGACAGTGGCTGAAATGGCACCGTCTTGGCTCTCTAGCTCATAGAAATCAGTACCTTGTAATGCTTCGGTCAGGAGAAATTAGATACTACATTTCATTATGTTGTAAAGCAACGAGACAACAATTCTCTGTACCAGTGTTTTATTTATAAGAAAACTTTGCTCTCCTAGAACAGACATGTGTATGCATTGATAACAAAAGATCTCTGCTACTCTTACATATAAGAATGCCAAAACCATCAATCGCCTGTTATTTACACTAGATAATTAACAAAAGTGTTGACACAAAAGATAATAGGCGGTGGGATTAGCCGTATTCGTGCCCGGTTAACAAAAAAACAAAAGGGATTACGAACTGGTTGCCGGCGGCTTCATCATTGACAGAAGAAAACTGCAGGTTGAAAAAATGGAAGCTGCAGCCGCCTGAACCGCCATACTAGTCTCCAGATTGCTGCCATCTTTCCCAAAACTGCAGACGTATTGTAAATCAAGAAAATTTGGTTAAACCACTTCTTGCATATGCTTCTACGGGACTGTTTGGTCTTAATTTTCTCACCTTGAATCTGATGATTGAGAACTGAAAGGCGAGTACTCATCCATTTGTCGTAGACCTTCGTTGCATCGTGACTGCATTTCTTTCACTTGGTTTAACGAACGTTCCTACGAATTCCAAATTCATAGTATCAATACATTAAACACCGCCTCTAAGCTTAAGAACCCTGGCAATAATCATTCTGACTTGAAAGGCAGTGGATGTGTACGCACCAGATCTTTCTCTTCATCACAAAGAGCTTTGTTAATCTGATCAAATTTTGCAGACCACTTAATATGATGCGTCTCTGTTACTGTTTTATCAGAAGAAGCATCACCAGAGGTATTCGTATTCGTCAACTGGAGAGTACTTTCCCGGTCAGAAGAAGATTGTTTTGATGAGACGAGAAGTGGCAACTCGGTGGTCAAAATATTATGAACTCTATTCTTACTTTCCTGCACAGCTGCAACAACATCATAAGATCTCACTCAGATCACTAAAACTCAATTACACCGAGGAACCTCTCCGGAAATATTTTTTAAAATATGTAAAAAAACACACCTGCAAGCCGTCCACTGAGGTCTTGGTGAAGAAAATCCAACCATTGAGCAGCTACTGTAGCAGCTAAAAAGCAAACAAACATATTTCCTTTAAGCATTTCTTTCCGTTGCCACTTCTGCAATGAATTAATCATCATGCACCAGTACTAACATTTATCCTTCAGCCATTTCCAGATTCACTTTAATCAGTAACCTAAACCGTTTATTGATAAAACTTCTCATCTTTAAACCACTTATTACTTCAGACTTATTTAGAAGGTCGAGGAAAAAGAATACTAAAAGCCAATCTGAAACATGATAAAAGGCACTAACCTTCAAGAGCAAGAGACGTGGTTTGTTCCGGGTTTGCAAAGGAATTCGCATGATCAGATACTCCGGTAGATGGTAACTTAAAGGTTAATGCCCTATCTTCTCTGACTGAACCTGGAACATCCAGGAATAAACAGAATGATCAAAGTCTGAATTGGCTAACATGACATCTTAATGGGGAAAAATGGGAATGATATAGATACCTCTTACATTCAAATCAGCATTTCTTTCCCCAACGATAGCATCATCAGTAGCACTTCGAATCAACGCTTCAATAATTGAGCAGACCTGTTTCTTAGTCCTGACATGGTTAATGATTCCCGGGTTCAATTCCTTGAGCAATCCACTTGGCGCGGTAACATTCGCAAACCTATCTGCCAGCTGTTGTTCCTTCCTAGGGACTTCGTTTCTCTTCTTAAAAGAATCGCTTCTCCTCTTATTCTTCTGTTGCTTCTGCGCAGGCACTTCAACAGGAGGAGTCGATACTGCAGAGCTCGGTGCTGATACTCCGCCCAAAGGTCCTGAGAGGAAACCATTTCGTTTCATTTCCATCCAACGCCGCATCGAATCTGACTTTTCCAAAGAACCCGATGTACTACTACACATCTGAAACGGACCAGCTTTCTCGCTAATAGGATTTGAAAGCGAAGGATCGCTTGGACTTGCAACGGAATCAGAAATCTCTTTCGGTTTCAACACGCTGTTATTTATCGAAACGGCATCAACTTGTCCTCCTCGTGACTCGCATTTACCATCATCTTTTATACTATGAGTCCCAGGCAAAGCCTCTTTTCCGGAATTATCACCATCTTTATAAACTGAGTTTGACTTAGGTAAGCTTGTGCAAGTCTTAAGAACTGTGGAAGGTTTTATATCTTCACCCAAAACTTCTTTATCTCTCACTAATCTTCCTAAACCTTCAGCATCAGGAGCCACAACCACTTCAGACATCTTTTCACTACTAGGCTGAGGTTCATCTGTAGCATAACACATAAAAAGCAGGATAAAACTTTAACAAATTATCCGAAAATTCAGTGATAAAAATCATTTAAAGTAATCGAATTGGAGCATATTCGATCCTAAAGTAATTACCAGAACCCAGATCTCGCACTTTGGCACGTTTAGACACTAACTCGTCTTTCTCTTCTAATCCATTTCGGTCACGCTTCTCGCCCGAAAGCTGAACAATTGGGAAACCCAAAGAGACAAAGAACAAAACCCATAAACGAATTGCAATAATCACATAGCCAAAAAGCAAATTTTGATGAAGACGAAAAAGTCAAAAAAAGAATCGAACCCCAGAATTCGATGCCGGTTCCGACAAAACATTAGAGGGAATCCCTCTCTGTTCCTCCATTTCCAGACCAGAAAGAGATCTACTTCTTCAGAAACCCAGATGCGGAATTGCGCGAAATGAGTCCACGCGGACGGTTTTTTCAGAAACGGGTAAGGAAGAACAAATAGGGTTTGGGGAAGGAGAGAAGAAGGGAGCAGAGAGTGAGATTTGAAGAAATGATTTAAAGGGTTTAGAAATGGTGTTGTGGAGTGAGTGGAGATGCAGAGAAAAAAAAATTGGGGATAAATCGATGGAGACAGAAGAAAAGGGATTTTGAATTCAAATTGGGAAGTGAAAGGGGTTTTGTTATAAAGGAGGGCTTCCTCGCGTTTTCCGCCGCTCACCTTCGAGCCTTTTATATTCTCCCACACACACCCCAAGTAGGGCTCTATTGTCTTAACCGTAAATTATCATTTTCGCTAACTGTCTGATTAGTGAAGTGTGTTTTCTCCCACTACTAACACATTTACTCGTATTTTTTCTCTTTATACCTAGCTAGGCAAATATATCCCACATTTGCAAACGAACACTCTTCAGTCCTAACTTTAACATCTTCGCAATTTACTGTACCAAAAGTTTTGCAGTGGAATATATACCACTGTGTATTAAATTGAGTTTTACTAGAAGTGTTAAGAAGAAAAAGACTACAAAAAAAATTAACTATCATGTGTACACATTAATTCTTCAAATCTATATTATAATTAGACAACGTCTTTCTAACTTTCTGCTACATGTCTAAGTTGAGTCTCTTCTCTTAAAAAATCCTCAAACACTAAAAATACAAACATTAATATGTTAAACACTAAAAATACATACAAAACCAATTAAAAACTAAATCAGAAAAAAATTAACACATGTTTTAACACATATAATCTACAAAAATGTTAAGAAAAATAAATATGATACCGCGCATGTGCAGAGTGAATGCAACTCAGCTAGTACTACATAATGTCACACTACTTTAAAAAAAAAACTTAATGTCACATTACTTCATCACTCTATATTAAAAATTCAAAAAATTACAATTTACTGTTTATGTGAAAATGAAATTTGGTTTATATCTGAAATTAGACTCCAATCCGTGGGTGAATGCACATGTTATTTTTCTATTTTATTTTTTTAATAATTTATTTTATTAATATAAATACTTGATTTAAGAAAACTAAATAAATTAATAAATAAAAAGTTAATAAAACCTAATAATATATTTTGGGTTTCAATTTTTTAACATTAAATAATGTATATTTGTAAATTTAAAAAATTAAGATATATTATATATTTTATAGTTTTAATATGTTATGAGAGATGATTATATTTTTAATTAATTTTTATTTTTATACTTATTAAATATATATTTTTTAGAGGTTATAATTTGAGATGTATTGATAAATTTATTTTTAAGTATATGATGAAATTATATAATCTATTCTATTAGTTTTATTTTTATTTTCTAATATTTTTATAATTTAATTTATAGTTTTTATATATATTTAGGAAAGTTAAAATATGATAATATATGTTTCAAACCAATCGTTTCTTAAATTTTATTGGTTATATATTAAATTAGTATTTTTAACATGTTATCCAATTTTCTAATATTTTTCATATTTTAATAAAATAAACTATAAAAATCTGTAACATGAATATGTTACTATATGAATAGTATATAAATATCAAATTAAAGTACACTTATGTTATTTTCGGTATATATTTACTAAATATATTTTTATGTTATTTTTTAAGTATATTTATCAAAATTTTATTACATGGTTTATAAAAATAATTGATTTATTATACTATACTAATTTTATTTAATATCAGATCCATATTGTTTTTATTGTTATTATTTTTGTTTTAATTTATTAAAGGTGTGAGACCTATGATAATTAATGTAATTGATATATTTTTATTTATGTAATTAATCTCTACATGATCATATGTGGTCAAGTGTACTGAAATTTTTTATAGTCTATATATATTTAGTTAAAACTATGTTTAATGGAATTAAAATTTTCAATGGTATTTCTTGTGAATCACAAATGAAAATAAGTTTATTTTCTTATTAGACTTCTCTTTTAATAAGATAGATGTTAGAAAAAAAAAACAAAAAAACTGAACATCTTACTTGAAGATTTTAATAGAACACACATGTTAAAACCTTATTTGGTATAATTGATAATAAAGCGTTAGCAGTAACCAGTATGCTCTAGAAGTTGTATAGTCTGACTAATATACATATTTAATTTATTGTTAGAGCTGTTAGAAATTAATATATATAATTATACAAAATTATTTAGTGTATTTACTCTCCATCTATATTATATTGATATTTTTATTTATAATATAACTACTCAGATTAATTTTCATAATTATTTTTTGTTAAAAATATTTGCTTAATATTTAGATATATTTTATTTTAATTAAAAAAATTATTTTTAAAATAAGAAAAAGTAAATTAATAACGAATACTAATTTTAATATAAATTTATATTCTAATATAAACATAAAAATTTTGATATTAACTAACAAAAAAATTAATCATATAAAGTTATTTTAAAAATTATAATGTTTAATATTCTACTAAAAGCTTTATATGAAAGCATAGATGAAAGAGTATTTAGAAATTATATGCAGTTTTTAAATAATGTTCCTAATGTGTTATCAAACAAAAGTGATTGGATGATAAAGAATACTCTTTTAAAAGTTTTACCAATCAAATTCTATTTCACTTCTCTTATTCAATCTAGCAAATGTTTACGTAAGGTTCACGTCCTCTACATGATCTACAGAGGTATGAACTCTAAAGTCTATAAACTTATTCAATCATTGTATTTCGACTTTTACAAAAGTATTACTCTCGAGTCTCGATGTTGTACTAGTAAACATAGAAACGATCATATAGATAGTGCGGCCACAGTACAAATTCATCTTCATCAGTCACTTCAACAAAGTATAACTCTGTCTCAGCAACTAAATTCTTCCACAGAGGGGGCGATACAAATAGTCATCACAAAACAAAAGATATTCATCTAAGTTATAAACTCCTAAACATATTGAAAAACGAGAAAGGTCCCATGATCTGTCAAAACGCTCCGAGTTATGAAATCCTATACATATTGCAAAAGCTGCACATCCTCTACATGGTTTAGAGAGATGTGAACTCTACCATGCTGAAAAGCTTCAATTCCTTGAATTTCAACTCTTCTGAAAGCATCGGTCTTGATGTTGTAGTAGTAAACATAGTAAACAGTATTGAATACATAGTGCCGCGACAAGACGATGTCATCTGTATCAGTCACTCCAACAAAGTATAAAGTATGACCTTGGTTTGCAACTACATTCTTCCATAGAGGGGGCAGTGATACAGATATACACTTGGACCATTCATGCTTCTCAGCGTCTACTAACACCCACAACTCAAAACATTCAGTTTTTCCTGTAATCTCCGGAGCTCCTTCCGACAAAAGGGCACCTAATTTACCCTTGTAGTTCACAAGAGTTGATGTACTCCATAGTGCCATGTCCTCAGCGCTGTTAACAACTCTGAACTTCTCAGACCTAACATCAAAGCAAACTATACCAATAACTCTTGGAGTGGCATTGATTGCAGCTGCATAATAAATAACACCATTGATGCATATGCCATCCATTACATGGAGAAAATCATGGGAAATTGAGCATTCAATGATTCTCCAAGAAATCTTCTTTTTAGAGCCTAAAGTCAAAACCTGATACTCCTCACAACTGTTATAATCCCTCGTGGTCATGGACAATAACTTGTACTGTTTGTCAATCGGGTCAAACCCAAGAAAAGTGTTCACCATAAGACTCCTAGTCCTCACATATGGTAAAGGCAAAGATTGTCCCGTGCTTGGGTTACACATGACAGGCGCCGTTTTCTTGTACTTCCGAGGATGTGTGAGACAGACTAAACCGCGGACAGGACCAATCATTTTAGAGGAAAGCTCGAAAGGGAACTTCATATGATAATTGGCGGCTACAAGATCCTCATTGTGGACCTGTGGTATCGAGAATAAGAACAACTCACCTCCTTCTTCGCAAGAGAGCAAGAGCTGCGGACGAGCTCGAGACCTCCTGGTAATGAACAGCTCCGTGAAATCTGAACGGCGGAGTAAGGAATCCCAAGACTTGCATACACAGCGACATTTCGCTATACAGTTGGCCGGCAATCTCAAGAGTATCTCGATGATTACATCATTTGGGATCGTCTCTGAGTTTCCAATTGACGTTGGCGGTGGTGTGCTGCGTCGGGAAATGGTTAGAGCATCCTCAGCTGCATGCTGCCTCCGTGTTTTCATGGCGGCTGAGTCACTCACTGTCTTTAAACCTAGATGGATTCTCTCCTCTCAACCTAGCCGAAATGAGAGTAAGTGTGATTTTGGTATATCAATTTATTTTTCGGTACTGGTTATCCGACCCGGTAGTAATTATAGACCCGAAAGAAGGAAAAATGAACTTGTCTTGTCTTGTCTGCTCGGATGACCAACCACAACAACTTTTCTAGTGCTGTCCTGAGTTTAGTTTTGTGTTGATATGCACAACTTGGAGTTCTGAATAGTCTTAAAGAGATATTTATGATGATATAAATGCCATGGAGTGATACGGTTGAAGATTGCAAAGGAGATTCTGTGACTTATCTTCACATCCCTAAGAAAATTAAACATTGACACATCACTAATGATGGTTAATGCTGTAACAAATATTTTCTTGGATAAGAATTGGCGGTCCAATTCTATTTTCTTGGACACCAATTACCGGAACGGTCCCTGAAGGAAATTAGAGTACTAACCTATATCCATTACAGAACACCACGAGTTTTGTGGTCAAATATACCGATGCATACAGCTTTGGAATATGTTTGCTGGTTTTTCTCATTGGCAGATCGGTTTTCTTTGTTACATCTGATGGAGAACCCCCAAACTATGCTTAGCTATGTGAGAACGGGAAGCTCGATGAAGTAATAGATCCAGTTATGGCAAAAGGCATCACATGTGGTCAAAAGATGCAGGTGGAAGCGTGTGTGGTGCTGGCTTTGAGATGCTGTGAGGAAAGACCAAATATCATACAAGTAGCTAAAGAACTCAAGCGGATTGAGACAGCACCGAGATATCTTCTCTATTTTGGGACTAAATATCTCGGAAAAGCCCGGAACAAGAAGAGATTAGTCTGGTACATAACAGCGCAAACAAATTATTGTACTCAAATAGGATTTAATATAAACTTTGTAATGCTTTTTTTATGCCCATAAAGATCAAAAAGCAACTTGTTAATGCAACTTCAACAAGCCTCAGAAGCTCAACTAGGGAATGTAAAGATTTTAGATAATTCGCAAATCTGAAAATGCAACCTCAACAAGTCTATCGATTAAAGTCAAACTCGAATCAAGGATGTGCACATTTTCTGGCCGCCTTGTTTGTCCTCAAATCGTTGCTTCCAAGGCCAGTGAATTTTTTTGTGATAGTAAGAGAAAACAAATGTCCAACATACAAAAAAAAAACAAAAAGACAAGCAAGAAATTGGGAATGAGACCATTTTAGCATAACTCAAGATAAACTCAATTAGCTCCAACACCATTTCCAATCTGCTTTCTTCTTGATAATTAAGCATTCTGACTATTTATTCCTGGATCGAAGACTCTCCACTCTTTGATTTAGCGTCCAAAGATCGATCTCATATTCTCATGTAAGACTTCTCCGTTTTAAATTAGTACTAGATTTTAACCCGGACTTCGGAAACCCGGAATATTTTTCTTTTTCAAATTCTTATTGTTTTGTAAAATTTTCAACCTGTTATTGAATCACATTTTGTACATCCTAACTCAAGTTATAGTATAAGATCATGATTTTAATAATAATTTACGATATTTTATAAATATTTTTATAACATGTATATACAAAACATAAATATATTAGAATTAGAGAGAATTAACCTTTAATTACTCTTAATATTATCAAATTTTAGAAATGTAAAACTTGTACTGTAAGTTATTTAAACTATTTCT
>KE154204.1:889953-905658 GCA_000411075.1 Sisymbrium irio | reverse complement strand
TTATTACTATTCACGTTTTTTTTTTTGAAAAAAGTGAATGACATATTTTTTTTTTAAGATTGTGGTATATCTAAAAAGGAAATATATATTTATACTTCAATCTTAAAAGATACTAAAAGATTTTGTGAATAAATTAGGTAATAATTGAATTGACCATTCTAACATTAATAAAATTTTAAAATGTTTAGTAATCCCAATGATATTTCATGTAATATACTACATAATTAAATGTTAGTTTCTAAAAAATATTTCTGTTTTAATAGTATAATATTAATGTACTTAGATCTAATATTAATACTCCGGAGATAAAGAATTAACAGGAAATGCAATTTTTACATAAGCTTCACGTCCTCTATATGGTTTAGAGAGGTGTGAACTCTAAAATTCTTAAACGCATTCATTCCTTGGATTTCAAATCTTCTGGCAGTATTACTCTTGAGGTCGTAGTAGTAAACATCGAAAGGATCAGATAGATAGTGCTGCGACAATACAATTTCATCTTCACCAGTCACTCCAACTAAGTATAACTCGGTCCTGGCAACTAAATTCTTCCACAACGAAGGGGGCGATACAGATATATGTTTAGACCATTCATGTTTCTCAGCGTCTACTATGACCCACAACTCAAAACATGTAGTTTCTCCAGTAACTGCAGCAAACGACCCTTCCGACAAAAGAACACCTAATTTACCATTGTAGTTTACAAGAGTTGATCCACTCCATAGTGCCATGTTCTCAGCTCTGTTTATAGAACTAAACTTCTCAAACTTAACATCAAAACAAACTATACCAAAAACACCTGAAGGCCCATCAAGCAGAGCTACATAATATAAAACACCATTGATGCATATTCTAGTATGGATTAATTATGCAAACTGAAAATTAAATAAATCAGTTGTTAATACGATAAGCAATAAAGATTAGTTATAAACTTAAAAGAATTAAAAATGAAAATGAGTTTTAGATAAATTTAAATATAAATCTCAAATTTTGACATTAAATAATAACAAAAAAAAGTTACAAGAAAAAAGAGAAAACTCAAAAACTAACATATCATATTGTTGCTTTTGTGTTTTATATATATATATATGCTAGACATGACAAAAAAATGTAAACATAAAATCGTTCAAATTACTTTAAAAAATTGTTTTTCTATAGATTAAAACTGATCAAATGCATCAATAAAATCTCTACTCTATAGTTCGTTATAATAATGTAGGTTTTTTATTCCTTTCAGACTATTAGAATTTAACATAAGAAATGTTTTTGGAATAAGTTGAAGTGTGAAATAAGTAAAAATCATGAGTAATTAGAATAAAATATGGCTAAAAAGGTAGAATCAGAAAATAAATCATGAACAATATATTGTATGATCTACAAAATTTTGCGTGTACGAGTCAATATACCTTATTGACTCATGGTATTGGTTTGGACGAATAATTTATTATTAATTAGAACAAAACATAATTGTCTTTAAGACATAGCTTTTTTGTTAACTCAACATCACTTTATCAAGCACATAATGTCTCTTATATGATTTTGATTATAAAGCGAATAAACCGTCACATATAACTTTGCCAGTTAACGTGCATAAGAAACATCCAAATTATAGTTCCATAGATTTTAATTACTAATTAATGTACTTAGATCTATATACGAATTTGTGTAACTAAAGACAACAGCTTCAAAGTTGCCTTAGACAAACAACTTTTGAAGGGTTAAAGAAAAAATAAAAATAAAGCCACGGAAACGACGCCGTTCGGAGCCTGTTTCGGAAATATTTTTGATTTGTTTCTTTTTTGGTCATCACCTTAGGACAGGAAACGTGAAATCTGAATCTCTCTTTCGCTGTCCGATTCCGACAGATAGACAGGAGGGGGTGGAGAGAGGGCGCGAAACAGAGATAGAGAGAGAGAAAAGTACGATCCAAGACATGGAGGATTCCTCGAACGCGAAACCTAACCAATGCCCACCTCTGGCCAACCCAGCTCCGACGTCGGCGCCGTTCCGTGGTCCGTACCATCGGAGAGCGCATTCCGAGGTTCAATTCCGTCTCCCTGAAGATCTGGATCTCTCTGAACCGTTCGGAGGATTCGACGAGCTTGGATCCGAAGATGACCTCTTCTGCTCTTACATGGACATTGAGAAACTCGGATCAGGATCCGGATCCGCTTCCGATTCGGCTGGACCATCCGCTCCTAGGTCCGATAACCCATTCTCCGCTGAAAATGGAGGTGAAGCTGGGAATTCGAGACCTAGACACAGGCACAGCCTCTCCGTTGACGGGTCTTCGACTTTGGAATCAATCGAGGCTAAGAAAGCAATGGCTCCTGATAAACTCGCCGAGCTTTGGGTCGTCGATCCCAAGAGAGCTAAAAGGTTTCGTCTTTCAACCCCAAATTCTCGAGAATTTCGTCTTCGTTTCTTTGTTATTATGCAAATGATCTGTTTAAATGCCTTGCTTTACAATTCGCGGGAAAAAAGGTGGTTTCTTTATATGACTTTACTTTTTTGTTTTGCTGCTGTTGATAATCTTTTGATGTTGATGTGATGCATTAGGTGTTCCTTTTTCGAGATTTTTATTTTTCCTTTGGTTACGTGTTATATCACTTTTCTTTGACTCTGATTCTCGAATCTCAATGATAACTGAATTTTAACTGAAATTTTAGTTTAGCTTCTACTGTGCTGCTTTTCTAGGTCTTTTTTGGGTGTGAGAGACCATGAGGGTCCCATGAGTATGTATGCATTCTCGAATTTCTATGGCAATGCGTCTCTTTCTTGATGATGTGATGGCCCCCAACTAGATACTTTTGGACTAGCTTTTTGTTTGATTTGTCGGTTCAAGCTTGCTGTACAATCTGGTTTGGTTAGAGACTTAGAGATCTTATCTAATGATGACTTTTTTTTGTGTTCGGTACTTCTCCTGTGGCTTGAATATGTTTCAAGTCTTAACTTTAAAACTTTCGAGATGATCCTTTTTTCACATTCCCTTTTAGTAGTCAACTGTACGGGATTGAAAGTTATAGTTTCAAGTACTTTTGGTTCGGAAAAGTTTGGGCATGGACTTTGCGTGGAATAATATCTACGTACTCTCAGAGTTCCATAATTGTGATGAACCTCTGGTAATGGTCGCTATTAATGGCATGACTGTACTCAACGACTTATTGTAACACAAATGTTCGCGATGAAGAAAACTTTCTCTGTGCTATACTAATCCCTTCAACGTAGAGTGGAAATTGATTGATGCTTCAGTTATCTAATACTGTCTCGTGTGCAGGATAATTGCTAATCGACAATCTGCTGCTCGTTCAAAAGAGAGGAAGGCTCGGTATATTTTGGAGCTCGAGAGGAAAGTTCAGACCTTGCAAACTGAAGCTACTACCCTTTCAGCACAACTGTCTTTGTTCCAGGTTTCTTATTACAAACTTCAAGACTGCATTTGCAGTAACATTCTCTTCTTTGCACAATCTTCAGTTGCGGAAATAGCATTCAGTTTCTCATCTACTGCCTAATAACTTGCTTCTTACAGAGAGACACGACTGGTTTGTCATCTGAGAATACAGAGCTCAAGCTTCGTTTACAGGTTATGGAACAACAAGCCAAGTTGCGAGATGGTATGTAAACATGTCCCCTCCCTCCTTTTATATGACTGTTTCGGTTTTAAGGTCATTGATCGATGATTCTTCCCAACGCAGCACTAAACGATCAACTGAAAAAGGAAGTCGAGAGGCTGAAATTCGCCACGGGAGAAGTCTCACCCGCTGATGCTTATAACCTAGGGATGCACATGCAATACTCCCAACAGCAACAGCAACCACAACAGCAATCCTTCTTTCAACATCATCAGCAACAAACCGATGCTCAAAACCTGCAACAAATGACTCACCAGTTTCATCTGTTCCAGCCTAACAACAACCAAAACCAAAACATTACGTCTTCAGCCTCTCGCCAAAACCCTCCCACTGCCCATCAGCTTATGCATCACCCTACTTCTAATGCCTCGGGTCAGTCTCATTCCTTTTCAGAGGCAATGCATGAAGACCCTCTTGGCCGGTTACAGGGGCTTGACATTAGCAGCTGTGGCAGAGGCTCAAACTTTGGTAGGTCTGACACCGTCAGTGAAAGCAGCAGCACCATGTGAGGCTGCCTTTTCCAGATTCCGCTTTGTCGATAAACCTATTCTTTTGCTCTCCCTTGAAATCTTTAGCTAAAAAAAGGTAACATCTTCGTGACCGTCTGATTCATTTTTTATTCTGTAAAACTGGTTTCTTTTTTTTATTTGGGGTTTTTGGGGTTTCAACATAGAGACCACAGGTGTTTTAACTTGTCTGATTTCTCTGTTTCCTGATTCATCTTGTTCTTCCGGGGGAGCTACCAAAGTCGAACCAAATATTTTTTCTGTTTCTTTATGTTCTCTGGATTCTCTAGTTGCTTCTTCAATCATCCCTGTAAATGGTGATTGTATTTGGATCTGGCTTTGCCTTAAACCGGACAAGAAATTGTTTTTCTTTTGCAGATCTCTTACATTACTTTCTGTTCTTTTGTTATTTCAGTAAATTAAATTTGTAGGAAACTTTTGCTTGTTGGCTACTTTCACAGGTCCATGTTACGTTTGTTTCGAACACAAATTTCTCATGACTTCCATTAGAACACTAGTTTCTGAAATCCGTATGTTTATTTTCACTTTCTTAAGCCGCTCTAGGAATCAACTACGACAAGCCAATACCGTTTCATCAGAACATATGGGGATTTCTTTGAGGAGTCTCACTTAAGCTTAGAAACCAACGCAGGGTTAAATGTTGATCCGTCAAGACTCAAGTTACATCAACCGAACTAGTCATGTTGAGGCCACTCAAGCGGTATCCTAACTACCATACAACAAAATTAAATTCTCACATGAGAATCCCTGAACTATATCTTCAGAAAAGCTTAATTGCACTTAAGTTTATCTTGTGTCGGCTCAGAAGTTGGGTCATTGAAATGACGTTCTCATTGGTACAGTGACTATTCTTCAGGCACGTAGTTATGACCAGTCCCAACAGTTTCGGGGCAACTAAGAGACAAACCCCTTGTGATGGTTTACTTAAAGTGTGGTCCCTTTAGTTTCTTTTGGTACATTTTGGATAGATCTCACGTGACCTTTTTGTGGATACAATGCACTAGTTCTTTTCTTCTTTGGTTTCAATCGAATTCTTGCTCTTCCTGCTGTTTCAACATAGATGCGTGTCTAACTGGCAATGACTTTAGACGAAATTATAAGACTATATATATAATTTATTACTGTAACTTGAAGGTTTTTAATTTTAACAAAAAAACTTGAACCATTCAAAGTTCTTACAGTTGTTCGATTAATTTCATAGTAGCCAAATGTGTAACACTGAGAGTGGCTCACAAACTTTTAACTATTAAACAAACGAACTCAACAACTTAATAAAGATTCCTTTGTCAAGAACATCTTACCCAAAAAAAGGCGCGGTAGTTTTCAAAAGTAAAGCGAAACCAATTATCTAACTTAAATAGTATAATGCATGTACCAGCTTGTGTTGACTTTCAAATAATCTCTTAAGTATCCTAAATTTGCGACGAAGTCAATAACTTTTTGGTAACTAGTTTTCTTCCTAAAGTTCAAGAAAAAAACTAGTTTTTTTTCCTGCCGATAATCAAACACATTTCTACATTTTCAGGGAATCATGAAGGAATCTCGTTAAAAACGAACCATATATGGCTATGTTAAGTTGATTACTTTTTAGACGTAGAAGACTGACTTGATAAAATGCATAAAAGGGCCACGAAAATGACGTATCTGAAAAATGCATGGGAGAGCCTCACACGTCGAGAGCCTCTTGCATGTGCTTGTAACATGGTAGGACCATCTAGTATCCCACTTACTATTTATTGTTAATTTATTAGTGACCTCTCTAGTCAATACAGATCATTTAAATAGCTAAACAAAAAAATTAATATCATAATTATCACAGCTAAAATTTGTCAATAATTATTTATATGAACTATGTGGTATAACTAAATTTTTAACAAACAAAATATTTTTACCAAAAAAAAAATATTGTACGTAATTTTATGCAATAAACTACCATTGTTACAGTGTCAAGTGTATATAGTGTCAATTTAATTAGCATGTTTGCCAATAACGAAGTCAAACCCAAAAATATTACAGAACCATGACAGTTTGTAATTTTTCTAACAGCACATAGTATTTGAGCTGCGTATATCAACTATCCAGAAAGTCGAATGTGTCATATAAATTAACACGCCAATTATTGATTTGATGAATATAGAATGTTATCTACTACATTTATAGTCAACTGACAAAGTTTCGTTAGGTTAATATGTTGATATGATTTTTCTTTCGAATATTTTAAGGTGGACGGAACGAAATAAGTGCTGAAGTAGAGAGCGTGTCTTATTCTCGCTTACTGTTCTAAAAAAGCGAAAACAAGACGAACGATATATAATTACCGTTGGTGTAATGTGTTCACATTAACCGTGCAGATTAGTATTGTGTAAATGGATCAGTAACAAAAAACATTGCCACAAACGTAAACATATTGATCTAATAAAATCTAAACTGATATTTCATAAGTTTGTCAAAATTTGTGTAAGTACGTAGCTTTGAACATACTGAAGTATTAAATTGTATACTCTTCAACATAATACACAAATAAGATATGATCATATGACGAACGACGCAAAATGAAGGAAGGGACAAATTAATAAAGACTTGTGTATTTATGCATGTGCAAGTAGGGGCCACTTGATTAGGAATCGCAGTTGGTCTAACCGCAACATTTGCATGTGGCCACAACCTTCAAAGTCCCCCTGATCTTATAAAATCATAAATACATCGTTTTTCCTTTATTTTCCCTAACTGTTTAATTTATTGTCCACATAAATTCTAATATAGACAAATATAAATTTGGCCGCAACAAATACTTTTGGAAAAATGAATCGTGACTCTACTCAAGATTAACGGTGGCATACATTGTTGACTTTACTGCTAGTTATCCAAACAAGTTACCCATTTGGCCATGCATCTTGAATCTGATATATGCTCGAATCCTTACGAGAGAACTAGATGTGTATTATTTTATGATTACCTAAAATTGATAGGGATATACATTGGGATTTAACGAGAAAAAACAGGCACAAATTTCTCGCAAATTGGCCAGAAGACACTTGAATAAAATATATGAATGCCCAAAAAGGTGAAAGAAGAGACACACCATTGACACCAATATACTTAATACAGTAAACATTTTTAAAAAATATTATCTCCTGACACTGTTACAAACTCTAAACCTTCCCTATATAAACCAATCATCCTCCACACTTGAGTCCATATCAGACTCACGATTCTCACCAAATCAAATCCGATACTCCAAACCGAATTAACCAACCCCTCTCCAAAACAAAAACAAAAAAAATGTATATTACATCAGCCTCCAAATATTCTATAATCTCAATATTATCCATATTCAGCATACTATTCTCCCTCCAAGGAACTCTTGGAGACGACGGGGGTTGGCAAGGTGGTCACGCCACGTTCTACGGTGGCGGCGATGCTTCCGGCACCATGGGTATGACCAAGGAAATATATGCGTATGTTAACTGATTTAATCTTACACATGCGTTTGTTAGCTAACACGTGGCATACTACCTATATATATTCAGGTGGAGCTTGTGGCTATGGAAACCTTTATAGCCAAGGTTATGGGACGAACACAGCGGCTTTAAGTACGGCTCTTTTCAACAACGGACTCACTTGCGGCGCGTGCTACGAGATGAAGTGCAACGATGACCCCAGATGGTGTCTCGGTTCCACAATCACCGTCACGGCTACAAACTTTTGTCCACCGAACTTTGGCCTCTCAAATGATAATGGTGGATGGTGCAATCCTCCTCTTCAACATTTCGACCTCGCCGAACCAGCTTTTCTCCAAATCGCTCAGTACCGTGCCGGCATTGTCCCTGTCTCTTTCCGAAGGTCCGTTTTACTTTTTAGAAAACTTGTGACACAAGTAACTAAAGTTGCCATTGCTTCCACATTTAGTGATGCGTAAACTCCAAACTAATCTGAGTTTGTTATTCGTTTTGGATATGAGTTTACAATTGACAAGTGAATTTCGTTAATTAATCTGGAAAATCACACTTAAAAAGCAAATTAAAAACAAATGCAGACAATCAAAACTAAACTAATGAGTTATGTTGTTGTGTAAATGCAGAGTACCGTGTATGAAGAAAGGTGGGATAAGGTTTACGATCAATGGGCACTCGTACTTCAACCTTGTTCTGATCTCGAACGTAGGAGGAGCAGGAGACGTTCACGCTGTCTCCATCAGAGGCTCAAAATCAGGGTCGTGGCAAGCAATGTCTAGGAATTGGGGGCAAAACTGGCAGAGTAATTCTTACCTCAACGACCAGAGCCTCTCGTTCCAGGTCACCACCAGCGATGGTCGCACGGTCGTTAGCAACAACGTGGCTCCTTCTAATTGGCAGTTCGGACAAACCTACCAAGGCGGTCAGTTCTGAGTGTCCATCCATCATCCTCTCTCTCTCTGTTTTGGGTTGCTGATGTGGCTGCATATTGCTGAGGTGGCTCGTAAGCACCCGCTAGACTTTAGCCTTCCCTTATTTTTGTGTTTCTTTTTTACGAATTGTTGCTTTCAATGATTGTCTTTCTTCATGCCTACAAAGAGCAAGTTTTTTTTTTTCCTTTTGATTTTACATGTAATCCAAAACGCTTAGCCAATTACATATAAATGAATATAATAAATAATATTTATATTACCAACAAAAAGTGTATTGACGTTGGAGTCAACGGTCGCTACAAGTCGATAACCCCGTGAAGAAGAATTGTATTTTCGTCTCTGTTCCTTTAAGACTTCTGTATTCACAAACGACCATTTCCTCGCCGGAGACGTAAAAGCTGAGGACAGGCAAGTTATGGTGTCTGAGGGCGAACAAGTTGCTTTCAAGTTGTCCGAATATTGCGTTCTTAAGATTGTTAGAGGCGATATCACTAGTTGGTCAGTCGATGGCTCCTCCGATGCTGTTGTGAGTCTTCTCTCTTTCTCTCCTCCTCCGTTAGATCAACTAATATATAGTGTTACAGTTCTGTTTAAGGCGTAATCTGTTTCTGTTCCGATTAACCTACGTCGACTCTTAGAAACTCAGAATCCTTATACCAATTTGATTGTCATTAGAAGGCTTAACTCCTTTTGACGCCTTAGTGGTATTTTAAGCTTGAACTTGGAGAATGAGAAAATTTTGTTTGCTTCAGGTTAATCCGGCAAATGAGCGTATGCTAGGTGGTAATGGTGCAGATGGAGGTACTTCCATTCGATTTAGTATATTTTTCTAAATATAAAAAAATTTCATTATATGGATGGGATCTAACTACAATGTATGTACTGGAAAGCCATTCATGACGCTGCTGGACGACAGCTAAGAGCAGCATGTTATGAAGTTCCAGATTCTTCCCGGAATACGTTGTCCCACTGGAGAAGCAAGAATCACACCGTGGGTTTCACCCTTTTATCTTCTCTCCTCTTTTGTGTGTATGTATGCATGTTCTGTTTCTTTATCCAAGTTTTGAGATTGTTGATTGTTTTCTGCCTTGTTTTACGTATTGGAAAATGGACTAGAGGTTTCAACTTGCCTGCTTCTCATGTGGTTTATACTGTTGGGCCCGTTTATAATGCCGAGAAGAATCCTAAGAAACTCTTACGAAGTGCCTATAGGTAAAAGCAAGATTATGCAGTTTTCTTTGTTGTGAATATATTAAAATATTTTCTTCTGCCACTTCACTAACGCTTTCTCGTGGATTGTGTGCATCTCAATACTGGTTTTGGTAACAGGAATAGTCTCCGAGTGGCTAAGGAGAACAACATCCAGTACATTGCTTTTACTGCAATATCTTGTGGTATCTTCAGGTCAAGTTATATCAATATTATAGGACGAATCAGAAACTTGATATTTGTCTTCTTGGTAAGCTGTTATCAAATGTTTCTTTATTTTTAGAGAAGAAATTTCTATATGATATACGAAAAGAAAACCTTATGTTCTCCATCTGATCTTGTTAGGTATCCTTTGGATGAAGCTGCTTCTATAGCTATCTCCACGGTTCAGGAGTTCGGTAAAGATTTTAAAGAGGTCAATTACTTGCCTTTCAACTACACTAATTAGTCTACTGTACCCTTTGTTTCCGTTTGCCAACACTGCCAATGAAGATCTTTGGTCCGAACAATCACTATTTACCTTGTTGTTTAAGAAATACTAAAAAATCCAAGACAATTCTCTTTTGACATCGTTCTCAGGTGCATTTTGTTATGTTTAGCGATGATACTTACACGGTGTGGTTGAACAAGGCAAAGGATTTGGTACACCCGCCACAAGGGCGAACAGGATTCTTGAGTAAACTCAATTGTTGTTCTTAAATGGTTTAGGTCTTTATTTATGCATCCCACCAAAAAATAAGAGCAAGCTTTGAGTGTAAAACAATCTTTATCAAATCTTCTTCCATTAGGTGCTTCTTTCTCAGGCCCATAACGAGGCCCGTAGGCCCAATAACAAGTGTGATGTAATGAAAAACGATTACACATTCGTTAGTAGTAATGGGCCAAAAACCTCCGCTTGAGTGAAAGAGAGAGTTTGGTGAGGACTCAAATGAGACGACTCTGGTTGTCGACACTGGGAAGAAGCTCGACGAGTCTCCCTAGATTATTACTACATTCGAACACGATCACTAGATCGATTTCGTCTGTTCTGTCTTTTCCTAAAAGGACTGGCCGAGTGGTAACGGTCTCATCCATGGCTTCAGGAGCTGTTTTCAACTTGTCTGACTCCAGCCTACTTAAGATCCTTAAAGGAGATATCACCAAGTGGTCCGTCGATGCATCCACCGATGCTATTGTAAGTCTCTACTTTTTTCCAATATAAAGTTGGATACTTTACATGAAACTTGAGAGCTGGTGATAACAAATTGGCTGATAGGCTCTTGTATCACTGTCGTTAGTTATAATTTGGTTGATGATATTGCTTGACTATTACTTTGACTGATGCAGTCTGTTTCAAATCCTCAAAGGCTGGTCTTTTTTCATAATGGATAGATTCGTAAAGCTCTCAACTTTATCTGTATCTTCAGGTCAATCCAGCAAATGAGCGAATGCTAGGTGGTGGTGGTGCCGATGGAGGTATGTTTTACGATTCTTGGTCTTCTTCAATAATCTCCAAATCCATTCATTGTCATTGTGTGATTGTGTTGGTGTAAAAACTGTGACTTTATCTGTGACAGCAATACATAGAGCTGCTGGGCCACAGCTGAGAGCAGCATGCTATGAGGTCCCTGAAGTACGTCCTGGAGTGCGTTGTCCAACCGGTGAAGCAAGAATCACTTCGTGAGTTTCTCTTTTTTTCTGCTCATGTATGATAAATTGAGGTATTATGAAATTTAGGAGTGTTGATTGTAAAAAAATGGAACAGGGGTTTTAACTTGCCTGCGTCCCGTGTGATTCACACTGTTGGACCCATCTATGACTCAGATGTCAACCCTAAAGAATCTCTCACAAATTCTTACAGGTAAGCGTAAGCCAAGTTGGTCTTGTTCTACCCTACTTGACTTGTTTCTTCTAAACATAACACTTTTCATCTTTCTGTTTTGCTACAGAAATAGTCTCAGAGTGGCCAAGGAAAACAACATCAAGTACATTGCATTTCCTGCCATATCTTGTGGGATTTATGGGTAAAAAGTTGTCACAACCAGAGACATAAGTCCTTCAAATTGTTTCTCTAGTTAGGCTTGCTCTTAAGAATGTCATATACTATAAACACCTATTCAATCAGATATTTGACAATTGATTCTTGGAAATGAAGCCTTATGTCCCCAGTTGTATTGTTTTGTTGTTAGATATCCTTTTGATGAAGCTGCTGTGATCGGTATATCAACGATCAAAGAGTTCGCCAGTGACTTTAAAGAGGTAATGTTTGCTTCTCTCGTTCATATTGTTACACTTCCATGGATTTCAATGCAGTAACTGACTCTTTTATTTACAATCTCGTGTTGTCCTTCTTATAAAGGTGCATTTTGTTTTGTTCGCGGACGATATTTATAGCGTGTGGGTAAACAAAGCAAAGGAGGTGCTACAAAAAGCTTAAGACTCCCTATGCCGCCAGCCTAAGTATGCCCAAGTAAATCCCTAATACTACTCCACACAAAGGAAACCATTTGCTATTTGTTTTGTGTGATGAGATCCTTGTGATTGTCCGTAATGGTTATATTTGGCAATAAAGAATGCTTTTTAAGTGTAAGATGAGTTAGATCTTTATTTTTCATTCAGTGTTCACATGTACATAAACAAGGCTTGATTTATTGGAGTGGAGATGTGAGATCTTTTATTTGATGGGGGGCAACAGTTTCTGTGTTAAGATTGAGCTAGACACAGAAAACTAAAATTCGCAAACTGAGCGCATTAATATGGTAAAATGCTAATATATAGAAGGCAAACAAACACATGATTGAAAAGATATATCTGTGTGAAGATCAAGGAAACTGTTCCATTAATGACAATTTGGCACGGTGAGGAAATTAGAGAGGAGACAAAATATTGACCTACATAGATAGAGCCACCGTCATCGACTTTACCATGGCGCTTGGATACATGTCCCCAACGATTTCTCTATGGAAAATTAATTTTAATAAAGCTCTATCGACAATTCAAAATAAAAAGGTTTGATAACTCGGACGGACATGATAATTACAATTGTAAATTAGAAACAGTCGTGGTCATCATAGAATCAAAACTTGGATGCATCATGCCTGTCTGTGTAAAGTTGAAACAGTCGTGGTCTTGGAACAAAAAACTTGGATGCATGTCTATCACAACGAACATTACGTTATATACGTTACATTTTCAAATATAATGCATCATTCGTAACGATTCAATCTCATTGTAGAGAATTAATTCCTGTTGTTGGTAAGCAGTCCTCTGTTTTAAGCTGCAACTGAATCTCCTTAACTAACTATAAAAAGCTTTGGGCATTGTAAGAGAAGTTAGGTCTTTATTTTTGAAAACTAATTTTTCATCCAGTGCTTAATTTTTTTAAAAAAAAGCTTACAGAGTTATTGGAGTGAAGATATGAGATCTTTTGGGGGCAGCAGTTTCTCTAATAGTTAGCTTAACACAGAAGACTAAGAATCTAGTCAAATGCAACCTTATAATAGAAATGTGAAATGTGATTAATGTTCCTTCGTCTGTTCTGTCTCCTCCTAATAGGACTTCCCAAGTGCTATCCATGGCTTCTGGAGGCGAAGTAGCTGTTTTCAATTTGTCTGATTCTAGTCTTCTCAAAATCCTTGAAGGTGACATCACCGAGTGGTCCGTGGATGCGTCCTCCGATGCTATTGTAAGTCTCTCCTTTTCAATCAATTCAAAAATGGATAGATTCGTAAAGTTAGATGAAACTTGAGAGCTGGTGAAGACAAATGGTAAAACTCTCTTGTATCATTCCTGTCAACACATTTTAATTAGGGCTCTCTTCATTTTGTTGATGCTATTTCTCATCGTTACTTTGACTTAAGGCAGTCTATTTCTTCAGGTCAATCCAGCAAATAAGCGAATGCTAGGTGGTGGTGGCGCCGATGGAGGTAATTTTACGAGTCTTGTCTTGGTTTTCTACCAATTCCATTGCCATTGTGTATTTGTGTTGGTATAAACTGTGAACAATCAGAAATCTAAAGGCAAATGTAATCATATCTGTGATAGCAATACATAGAGCTGCTGGGCCACAACTGAGAGCAGCATGCTCTGAGGTCCCTGAAGTTCGTCCTGGAGTTCGTTGTCCAACGGGTGAAGCAAGAATCACTCCGTGAGTTACTCTTTTCTTTTCTGCTCATGTATATAAGAAATGGAGATGTTTTGAATTAGGTATTGACGTATTGTTAATTGATGAACATGTTGGATTGTAAAAATGGATCAGGGGTTTCAACTTGCCTGCATCTCGTGTGATTCACACTGTTGGACCCGCCTATGACTCAGACGTCAACCCTAAAGAATCCCTCACCAGTTCTTACAGGTAAGCAGTTTCTCTTGCTCTACCCTACCTGACTTGTCTCTTCTGAACATTTCATCTTTCTGTTTGCTACAGGAATAGTCTTAGAGTGGCAAAGGAAAACAACATCAAGTACATTGCATTTCCTGCCATATCTGTTGGGATTAGCGGGTAAAGTTGTCACAAGTCACAACTAGAGACTTAAGTTGTTCACATTGTTTTCTCTAGTTAGTTTGCTCTTAGAATGGCATATGCTAGGACACCTATTCAATGATTTCTTCTTGACGATCAGAGATTTGACAAATGGCTATTCTTGGAAAACTTATGTCTCTAATGTATTGTTTTTGTTGCTAGATATCCTTTTGAAGAAGCTGCTGTGATCGGTATATCAACGATCAAAGAGTTCGCCAATGACTTTAAAGAGGTAACGATTGCTTCTCTCGTCCATGACGTTACACTTCCACGGCTTTAATGAAGTAACTGACATTTTCTTCTTACAATCTCTCGTGTTGTCATTCTTATAAAGGTGCATTTTGTTTTGTCCGCGGACGATATTTATAACGTGTGGGTAAACAAAGCAGAAGAGATGCTACAAAAAGCTTAAGACTTCCTTTGCGGCCTATGCAGGCCCAAGCATGAGTAAAAAAATTGTTATTTGTGACTTTGTGTTGTGTGATGAGTGAGCGCCTTGTGATACTCTATAGTGTGAGTGTGTGACTGTGTGAGACTCGGTTTTTCCAGTTAAAATTCGATTTAACTCAAACCAAAATTAAGAATCGTAAGAAATTAAAAGGGACTAAAGTTTAATTTGGGTGGGAATAGTATTAATTGTAACAGTAAAGACTAAAAGAGAGTAAAGCCCAACGCCCACTATTTCTCAAAGCCCAAATCCTACTATTTCTCAAAGCCCAAAGCCCACTATATCTAAAAGCCCTAAGTGAATCATCTTCACTGTAATCAGTCGAAACCCTAGCAGACGACGACACACAGCTAATCAGCAGCACACGGGAAGAGAGGAAGGAATCTCAGTCGCAGCCGCGCGGGAAAGAAGATGGTATGTCCACGTGTTTTCTTATTCGATTTTGTCTACTCTCGGTTAGCTTGAGATGGTAATGAAGGTGTGAAATGTGTTGCAGACGTTCAAGAGAAGGAACGGAGGGAGGAACAAGCACAACAGAGGACACGTCAACCCCATCAGATGCTCCAACTGTGGCAAATGTTGCCCCAAAGTACCACTCTCTTTCTTTTTTAATTATTATTTCTTTTTCTTTTTTGTTTCCCTTAAAGAAAAACTAAGAGTGTGCTGTGGGGATTAGGACAAGGCTATAAAGAGGTTTCTGGTGAGGAACATTGTGGAGCAAGCTGCCATCAGAGATGTTCAGGAAGCCAGCGTCTACGATGGTAATCTCTCTCTCTCTCTTTCTCTCTCTTTTTTTTTTTTTTGGTTTTGAGAAATAATAAATGCAAACTTTGAATTCTGATTGGTGCAAGTGAAATGGTCTCCTGCTGTAGGGTACACATTGCCTAAGCTGTATTCGAAGATGCAATACTGCGTCTCGTGTGCCATCCACTCTCACGTTGTCCGTGTCCGTTCCCGCACCAACCGCAGAGTCCGTACTCCCCCGCCTCGTTTCGCCAGAC